>CAJNOL010002548.1:22799-36794 GCA_905250125.1 Rotaria sordida | reverse complement strand
ATGAATAAATGAGTAATATAATTTTTTATGAATTTTGTTTTTTTTTTGTTTAAGAGAGACCGCATGAGGGGGTCGAGCATCTCGATTTTATGGTCGAAACTGACCTATGAATTTTTTTTCATCAATCGATTCTACATGTCGAGTTAGGGTTATGGTAAAATTTTTAGGGCTCTACGACTTATTATGGTGGAGTTATAAGCATTAGAAGATAAGGGACTGCAAAGGTATTGATGAAAAATCATCTTTTTTCACACTTTTAGTATTTCGCATATAACTTCGCCATTTTTCGTCCGTCTTTTTGCCGAAACGTCCCATTCGAAAGAGCTTTTGAAGCTGAACAAAAAACTCTTATATGACTCTTTTCAAAAGTCAAGTCTTGATGTAAAAAAATTCAATTTTCCAAAAAACTTCGATTTTTTTTCGATTTTTTTACCTGCACTCTTTTTTAGTGTAACTGATTTTTGAATATGATAAACATGCGGGGGGAGACTTAAATATAGTGTATCTTGTAGAGAATTTCACGCTCTACAAAACCGTTATATAGGCTTTCAAAAAAAGTTTCACAAAGGCTTCAAAATTGAGGAACAAAGAGATGGTGTAGCTACTCAAAAATCATCAAAAAAGACAAATAATGTGATTTTCAATACGAAATCAATATTTATATTAGAAATCAAGTATCTATTTTAACACTAACTGAAAGTATTAATAAAACAACGTGTTTTTTTCTAAGACATCTTCTCGAAAATAAGACATTAGCAATAATAAATAAAGTGGTATAAATGCGCCAGTTTTCGCGTATCTCATGTGTCGTTTCATGGTTGAATTTATTAAAAATAATGAATACTATATCTAATTACAACTGAACATACTCTGAAAATCACATTAAAACCTCACTAAATTCGTTGCTTTCCAAATAGTAATTATAGAATTTTGTTCAGTTTTTTATGCTCTTTCATATGAAAGACTCAGACTGTAAAAACAAATCAAAATTTCATTAATTAATTGCTAATTATTATTAACTACTAATTAACTACTAATTAATTAATTAACTACAATAAAAGTATAAGTGCTTGTTAACAAAATGTAGCCCATTAAATTCTGCGTCGAATGGTATATAGAACATCTTTCAGATGTTGTGAAATAACGTAAAAATTAGCCAAATACTAAAAGTGTGCTAAACTTTTTTCCCTACTTTATATTACAGTGTTTAGTATTTTGACTATAACATTGTCATTACTCAATGAAAATCAAAAAATTTTTTTACCAAAATGATCAGCGAAAACAGCTCTACAAAATCTGATATGAGAGAAAATTTTCAGAGTATCCTGATTATTCGTTCACGCGTAGAAACAAAAATGTGCATGCTTTTTTGGCCCCGCACTGTATGTGTGAGGAGTGGCATGTAGAAGACAACAATACTAGTGGTTATCTCTTTTATCGACTGGGTTATTTTTTGTTTCTCTTTACATTTTCTGTTGTTTGTATAACTCTAACTTTTTTCACATTTTCTTCGCCATGCGTAAAAGTTTTCGTTTGTCGTTACGTAAAAAAACTGAAATTGTGAAATGGTACGCCATTCACCAAAATGCAGCTGAAGTTGCTCGTCAATTTCAAAATCGTTTTGATCGTACTCCTCCGACATCAAAGAGTATTTTGAGTCTTGTACGGAAGTTTGACGAAACTGGAAGCCTCGAAGAGAGACCGCGATCTGGTCGTCCTAGATCCGTTAGTACCGACGAGAAAAAAGAACGTGTTCGTACTGCTTTTGAAGAAAATCTTGCAACTTCAACAAGAAGAGCTTCTTTGGAACTGAATCTGTCTAGAAGTAGTCTTCAACGATTGATGAAAGAACTGGGATTAAAGCCATTTCGTCCGCAATTGCTGCATGCTTTAGATGAAGATGATCCTGACAGACGTTGTGAATTTGCCGAGATCTTTCTCGACTTGTTAGCTGACGACTCTTCCTTGCTTGATCGAGTTGTTTGGACTGATGAAGCTATTTTCAAGTTGAGTGATCATGTCAATCGACACAATGGCGTTTACTACGCTGTAGAAAATCCCCATGTTATCATTACTCAAGAAATGAATACCCCAGACATCACTGTGTGGGCTGGAATTTGGGTTGGAGGCATCATCGGGCCGTTCTTCTTTTATGACAACGTTACTGCAGACAGCTATCTCGAGATGCTCCAAAAAGATATTGTACCCTCTATTGCAAATGAAATGGATTTAGAAGAGGTAGTCTATATGCATGATGAAGCACCGGCTCATTACGCTCAATCTGTCCGGCACTTTCTGGACAAAACATTTCCTGATAGGTGGATTGGTCGACGTGGATGGATCGACTGGCCGTCACGATCTCCAGACCTCACACTAACTGACTTTTTTTTATGGGCTGTCATCAAGGAGCATGTATACGCGACGAAATCTCAAAGTCTTCAAGCACTAAAAGATGCTATACTCACTGAAATACGAAGTTTACCGGTGAAATTTTGTCAAAGCGCTTGCTACTCAGTACCTGAGAGACTGCAACTTTGCAAAAACTTAGGCGGTAAACATATTGAACAATTTCTCTGAAGAACTTCATAATAAGAACACTCCACAAAGACATACTTTTACACGTGTTTTTTTCTTAGTTGGAACTTCTAATAAAAGTTTTATTGGAATTCACAAGTTTTTTCTTCTTGTTAGTCGTTCTGTATTTGAACGCTTTTAGATTATTTACTACATTTACATATCGTTCATATGCCCAATCTTTTATTTATCACACCTAATATATGTGGTATAAATATCAAGCGTAAGCAACGATCTATAAGATAGAAATCGAAAAAAAAATACTATTTCTCCTTACTTTTGGGCCACTCGGCATATGTAGTTTAACTTATGGTGTAGCCATGCATATGAAAATATAATAATAAAGTATAGAAGAAAATAAGCTATTAGAAAAAGGTACTTTTTTTGTGCGAGGGAAGGTATCAACAAATGAACTGGAACTTCCACACCAAATGCTAACTATAAAGCCAACATACGTCAAAAAGATTAGATAAATCAATGTTTGCATCTTTGAGCAAGTCAACATGTTATTGTTTAATAATCATTTTTTACGTTAAACAAATTTATATCTTCGATAGGAAACATCAATTTATTTTCAAAGTTTAGGGTACTAGTCAACATTAAGTGCTTTACTGGTGATAGAAATTTGCGTCGGAGTAGAACATATTTAGTCAAGATATCAAAGATATTAGAACACTTGTACAACAAAGTATTAATAACAGTAATAAGTGTATATATCTGTTCAGGAAACCTGAAAAACAGAACTATTCTGTGATATTTAATAACTCATTGAGATCTATCGTTTTGAGCATATACTCTGCCCAAAAGCGATCTGCCAGTTGAGAATATTTCCTAATCAGCGTGACGATCGTAAATCTGTATTATATACAAATAAATACAATGATTTACGGCAGAGCTAGGACGCAAGTAAATGCACTTGTACTTCTTTTTGCAAATACAAGTACTTTTGTTAACGTACAAGTATAAATGTCTGTACCTGAAGAAGAAGAGTATTTGTACTCGTACTAGTCCTAGCTCTGATTTACGAAGTGCCAAACTCTTGCTTACTGCCCTCGTAAATGTAGTTCGTATATGGTGTCAGTTTTGCTACTTATCTCTCCGAATATGACCTTATTGCTCAACATATGGTCACGGTGATCTGCGATCTTAATATCGAGCTATATGAATCATCAAAATACGATTCTATACGATGAAACAAGGTTCTTTACGATCATATGCAGACTCTGTGCTGTTTGTCCTGGACAGATGTCACAATCACTATTTCATTTTCATGACAACAAGTAAATTAAATACACATGAAGTATTTCGAAATACAAAAAGCTGCGCGATAATAATCATCCATTTATATAGATTTACCTATATGCTTTGAAGAAAGGACGGGATGGTCAAAAGTCGAAGGAAACGGACAAATCTAGCGGTGCTCCGCCATCACGCCACTGCCAAAAAATTAGCAGATTTTGTTTGTTCACAGCTAATTTTTAACAATGAACACTCTTGATTTAGACATTCCAATGTATTCTTCTGAACAATTAATCCATCACTAACATGTTTCATTTATTGTTGTAATACTCGTTATAATCGTATTCAGTTTTTTATTTAGATTCATTGTCTGACAAAAAGCATTGATATTCTTATACGAATAATGGCAACGACGTGCTGACAAGCGTAATGAAAGTTTCATTCTATATGAATTTTTCAAAGTGAGTTAAAATGATAATAATTGAATTGGTTTTTTTTTGTATTATTAAATTGAAGTATAGATACTGATTCTTGAGAAATACAAGAAGGAAATAAAGATTTATTACAACAGTTACATGGCCATCTTTGATGACAACAATTCAGATGATCTTTCAATAAAAAAAGTAACCAATGAGAATTTAAGAGGCTTAACTCTCCTGTTGCACCCACACCCATTCACAGTCTATTTATTATTTTGTAAAAATGAAATATTAAATGGAATAAACTACTACAACAACTATATCTAAAAGCGATTGTTTATAAAAAAATTTTATAAAAAAGTAATAACAAATATTAAGAAATCTATTGATATGATAAAGTGATTCTACAATAAAAAATATATAGTTAGAAAGTATTATAAGAGTTAAAGTGAGAAATTCACGGCTCTTGTCTAAGATAAATATTGATATTGTAGTTCAAGTGTATCCCAAATTGAAATCGATTTTCGATGGTAAGTTATTTTTTAAATTACAATAAGTAAACACAAGATCTAGATTTTCTGGATGTAACTCTTCTTTGATATCTCATTTTGATGTTCAATCACAGAAATCTAGCTACCGAGTAAAAAGTGCATCAACTTCAATTCTTCTGTCTAATATTTTGACTACAAATAGAGTTCGATAAACTCTGATTGCAAATAGCAATCCAAGGTAGATAGATCTTAATGCTAACGAGTTACAATAAAAACATTGGTTTTCCTAGGACCCAAAAAAAGACTTTCTTATAAGACTTTTCTAATTTTTCACTAATTAAATGAGTTAATCTCTATTTTCTTATTAACACATAAAGATTCGCATATCGATATTGTATCACAAACAGGATACTTCAATCAGCTGTAACCTTGAGATGAGAAGAATTCTCCATTGTCTGGAACGATTTCAGCATAGATCTCTTCTTCATCAATGGCTGCAATCGAAGATATGCGTCACTTTTCTCTCGTATGGAAATTACTTCATAAATCAGGCAAACAAAAACCGTTTGTCATGGAATTTTTATTGCTCCATTTGTAGTCGAATGGTGAGACTCAATGGACTTTTTGTGATTACTGTAAATAAACATGGATCAGATAGACTGGCTCATGTCTAACTCCAGGATTAATATAATCCTATCTTTTTTGTAATGAATTTACGAGAAATGTTGTTACGTATCAAACTGCTTGATGTATAATATAGAAACTACATTAATTGAACAACTGAGCCTATATTATATTTAATAAAATAATGATGATGTGTTCGAGAATCATCACATAATTAGTCTTTTAATAAATCTCTACTAAAAATGAACTACTGCTTGTTGTAACATTTTTTTGTCTGATTAGATCAAAAGACATGCAAACTCAGTGATCATACCGATCATAATTTTACTTGCAAGCCATAACTTTTTTCCTATATAACAAAATCTGTACTTGAATCGATCATTGAATTTTTGAATGTATATTCCTAATAAATAAAGAACATCTTTTATTTTATTTTTTTTACTGTAAAAATAAAACGAGGCGACAACGACTAAGAATTTTTGCTTTTCTTTTTTTAGCAGACAACAATCATATTTTATATTTTTATTTATTCTTCTTCATCATTCTCCATAGATTATTTCATGCTATCATCAAATAATCGTAGCGACAACTTATTTTGTTATTTTGTTTTTTTATTTATTCAATATAAATTAAAAAGACATCATCGCATAATAATATATGATTAATGTGTTCGTCCATTTTTCTTATCAACTGTCTTATATCAATACTTATGATTGGTGATCTTTGACCTATTGATGATAGATGTCACTAAATATTATTTGTTTTTTCTTAAGTAATAAAATTCTAAATAAAACTATAAATTAAGATTGAAATTAAACTTAAATAAAATCTTCTTTTATAAATTCTTTCATTTATAATTTCCTATATTCAATTGGACCAACTAAATCTACACAATGATCAAATGATTCATTAACATAACGATTCTCCTCGATCCGGCCCCCTTCTTCACGCTTCTTCTGAAAACAAAACATTTTTTTTTCTTTTGTATTTTCATTTTTATCTTTTTGTAATTTTTATGACATATATTTTTAGTAAAAAAAAATTTCGACGGCTTTTTTTGTTTCTATTTAACTATCATGTTCCATAAAAATTACGTCAATAGTTACAACATATTAGGAAAGAATCACATTTGAGTAATGCAAATATTACAGTGGGAGAAAAAGAACACGAAGAAAATACCATTTTTATATATGATCAATTGCATTGTCTAGACATGAGTCATTCATTATATTTTGATATCATATGATGTTTGAATGTTAGATTATGATTAATATTATTTCATTTATTTCTAGATGTTTATCAAAATTTATTTAAAAGCATTGTTTTAATATTGAAAAACAAAAAACAAAAGCCAAGCAAAAATAATGGTTATCGAAGTTCCATCACCGGTAACTATTGTCGACGAAGATATGCATGTATGCGAAGTACCAATATTTAATAATCAAATTCCAAATAATTCAATTCCAACATCATTTTGTAGTACATCACCAACATTAGAATCTTTACCAATGATATCAACAGAATTACCTATTAATAAATCAAGGAAATGTTTAATTAATATTGATGATTTACCATTTGATTTTTTAAATGGTGAAGAATATATTGATCATTCTAATGATTTAACTGATGGTATTATCTATTTAACAACATATCGTGTATTTATATTTACAAATGATTTATGTTGTTCATTTATAAATTATCCAATACGTTTAATTGATTTAATTGAAATGAAAGATAATATTTATTTATATATACAATGTAAAGATATGCGTTCATTTCGTTTAACATTTTTAACAACAGATAAATGTTCTTATTGGTTAAGAAAATTAACTGAATTAATATCAATACCAATATGTTTAGATGATTTATTTGCAATAAAATTTTTTTTAACAAAATTAAATCAAGAACGTTCATTTAAAAATCGTTTTCGTGATGAATTTATACGTTTACAATTAGATACGTATCCATGGCGTTTAACAGAAATTAATCGAAATTATGAATTATGTACAAGTTATCCAGAATTTTGTGTTGTACCATCATCTATAACAGATGAAGAAATATCTGAAGTTGCCAAATTTCGATCATATAGACGGTTTCCAACTATTGTTTGGAGGTAAAATATAATCATTGAAATTGATTGTAAGAAAAGACAATATGCATCGTATATCTATGAATATCCTTAACGAGAATAGTTTATTGTGAAAGTTTCAGATCTTTTATCCTGAAATAAGAACATTGAATCGGTCTGTGTATATATGAGTAATATTAACAATATATACATTTCTTTACGATAGGAACAACGAACAGATTTAAAACTTTCATAATAAAATATACTCGTTAACCTTTTAGCCATGGGAGTATCTATTTATAGAACAATTGCAGATAATAGAGGAAGCATACAATATCACAAAAACCGAGTTATTTTTAGTGGTTATTTGGTAAAGTGGGAAAACTGGTGGTTAATCGGAGAAAACAATCGATTTTCATTACATGGGATGGAATTTGAAAATCATAAGAACATTTTTTGAGATCTTTCAGAATTTTCACATCTATATAAATCGATGAAAAAGTTCATTATTAAGTTAGATATGTTTCGAAAACTTCATGACAACTCGAAGAATTATATATACTAATGTATATAATTGATTTTGAAGCAATCAAACACAAAGTTAATATATATGTATTATAAATCTCAAATTATGAGAAGTTGAAATGTCTTCAGAAGTTACAAAAATACATAACATGTGATAGATATTGTTTTTGACCACTCGAAGAAAAAAAGAGATGGACATTCGGTAGATCAGACCACATCATTAGCATATTAGATAGGCTAATACTCTATTCATAAAGCTATTTTATCAGTGACTCTTCTGAAATCGTAATGGATTAATGCCAGACCTTTTGCAAAATAGTCTCAACTCGGAGTTGGAGCGAGACATAGTAAAGTTGCAAATATGTGCAAGGTACTTTCTTCGTAAGTTCAATTAATGTATCTATAAGAAACCAATCACGTGTTATGTTAATCCCCACTCATCAATAGAAGATCCTAGGTCTTCTATTGCGTAGGACGGAGAGGGGGAAGGTATGTTATATCGTGACAGAAGTGAATGAAAATTTGAAACAAAAAATGTATCTCCTTTACAGCTTGTTTTTTTTTTTTATACTCGATTCTTTATCTATATAGATCATAACAAATGTGAATATTTGATTAGATAATTCTTTTTTGTGTCAATCCTTTATAGTGATATCTTAAGTAAAGAATGTGTCATATTAGTAAATATTCTTTCTTTGATATAAAGATTAAAGTTCTTCACGAACTAGAAACTTGGCCTAAAAATTTTAAAATCAATGAAAAAAAAAATATGCATATTTCTATTAATTACCGACAAAAATTGATCTCAACATAAGCTATAACTTGCGAAATAAAGTTAATATTCATGGATTTCTATTTTGTGGGAAGGATTTTTTTGATTGAAATCTATTCACATTTCTTTTTTTTTTTCGTCTTACTAGACATAGTAATGGTGCAGTTATTGCTCGTACAAGTCAACCTGAAGTTGGTTGGTTATTTTGGCGTTCTAAAGAAGATGAAAAAATGATTCAAGCTATTATCAATGCATGTCATCCACCAGCAACAGATTCTCTTCCTCGTAAATAATATTTGAAAATAAACAAAAGCAGAATTTTTTAAAAATATCTTTAATTTTTATATTTTATAAAGGTGAAGCTGGTTCAAATCGTTTATTAATTCTTGATGCACGAAGTTATACTGCAGCTATTGCAAATCGTGCTAAAGGTGGTGGTTTTGAATATCCACCATATTATACTGATTGTGATGTACAATTTATGAATTTACCTAATATACATGCTATTCGTAAAAGTGCTCAAATGTTACGTGTTGCTATAGCTAATGCAGCACAAGGTGAAAAGTAAGTTTTAATAATAAAAAAAAAAAAAATACAAAATACAAAATAAGATCTTCATTTATTTTTGTAGTTGGCTTTCACAATTAGAATCTACTCGATGGTTACATAATTTATCAGCATTAATTGGTGCTGCATCATTTGTTGTTGCTAATATTAATAAACATGGTCGACCAGTTCTTGTTCATTGTTCTGATGGTTGGGATCGAACACCACAAATAACAGCATTAGCTGAAATTATGCTCGATTCATATTATCGAACAATTGAAGGTTTTCAAATTTTAGTACAACGTGAATGGATTGCATTTGGACATAAATTTGGTGATCGTTGTGGTCATGGTGTTGGTGCAAATGATCCTAATGAACGAAGTCCAGTATTTCTTCAATGGCTTGATTGTATTTATCAATTATTTATTCAATATCCAATTGCATTTGAATTTAATGAAATGTTTCTTGTAAGAAAAAAAAACAAAAAACAAAACATATTTAAAAATTTTATTATTGTTATTATTTATTTTATTTAGCTTAAATTAGCTATGCATACATATACGTGTTTATATGGAACATTTCTATGTAATACAGATTATGAACGAACAATAGCTAAATTAGAAACACGCACATTAAATGTTTGGAGTTTATTAAATATTAAATCAACACAATTTAATAATCATTTATTTGATGAAACAAACAAAGAAGTAAGAGAGAAAAAAAGAAATTCCTAGATATTGATAATCTTTTCTTTTTTTAAGGTTCTTTATCCCTCATATGCAATTCGTGATTTACGTATATGGTCAAATTTATATTTACGTGATGTACGACATACTCCAGCTGGTACATCTGAACATCCATCAACAACAACAACATCTGTTGTACCTGGTCGTTTACATTCATATGAAGATTTATCATCACTAACAAATGGTTTACATCGATCTACATCAGATCCAAGTTTAACTGGTTCATTAAGTCTTGAATCATCATCAATTACAATACGTACTGCTAATATAGATACAAATAATAATTCATTAATCAATGGTTCACAACAAATTCAAACAAATCGTTTACAAAATTCAACATCAACAAATAGTTTATTTGGTCCACCACATCATCTTGGTACATATAATGATAATAATCATAATATGACAAATAATTCTATTCATATTTTATCAAATCCAGGATCACCACATAATATAAATATACCATCATCACCACGATCAATAATACCAATATCAAATAATAATAATTGTCATGATAGTCCCGATAAAGGTATAAAACAACAAAGTTATACAACAGATGATTCAGCACCTGATATAACACAATTAGCATTATCATTTCAACGTTATCCATTAAATATAAATAGTGTTGATAATATATTACGAGCTATGTCACGTCCAAGAAAACATACAAATTCAACATCAAGTACTCATTCAAATTTATCTGAATGTTCATTAACAAAAATTAATACAAATGATTCAAATGAAACACAACAAATAGTTTGTTTTATTGAACAAAAACAAACAAACAAACAAATATCTTTTTTTGTTTTTTATTTTTAGATATCGTCACAAGCATCACCATCATCATCATCAAATAAAAGAATAAAATCTGTTCGAAAACGTATTGATAATGATGGTTTAACAAAAATTCCTGATCAAATTACTAAGAGAATGTTTGAAAAACGACGAGAATATGTCGAAGAAATTGAATGTCTTAATGATCAAATTGGACGTATGCTCAAATTCATACATACATTAATTAAATTAAATAATAATAATAATAATAATAATAATCTTCATGTAAAAAAAATAAAAATAAAC
Organism: Rotaria sordida; assembly: GCA_905250125.1. Taxonomy (NCBI): domain Eukaryota; kingdom Metazoa; phylum Rotifera; class Eurotatoria; order Philodinida; family Philodinidae; genus Rotaria; species Rotaria sordida. The sequence continues at coordinate 25,710 of CAJNOL010002548.1, read as the reverse complement.
AATTTTGTTTTTTCTTTTCACATTGTATTAATTTTTGTTTTTTGTATTATTTAGAATACATCTCCACACATGGATGCAATATCACAAAGTAATAAAAATAGTATTGAAACATCATCATGTGCATCATGGCAAAAAATTGATAATACAGAAGGAGCTGTTACACGTTGGATGCCAGATTTTAATGTTCATACATGTCATTCATGTCATACAAAATTTCAACAATGGCCTATTTCACGTAAACATCATTGTCGAAGTATGTTAATCAGAATATGTAAAATGAATATTCATTTTTACTTTCAGGTCAAAAAAAAAGTTGTTCATGAGAGGATTGAGCTCTCCTATGAATGAGGCTTCTAATCTAAGATCTCTATCTTTAGAAAAAATTTTTATAAGAACTTAGTATTCATAATAGCATAGATGAAATCGGACTATCGGTAATCATGGCCATAGCCAGGAAGTGCAAGAGATGCTTGTGCACCCTTCTTGGTCAAAAACCACCTGGAGGAATACGGATAAAACAAAAAAGTATTTTCCTGTTGGTGTGTATCTCTTTGCAAAATTCCTGGGAACTTCTATCCGGTAACAGATCGATTCTTACAATGAAATCTTATTTCATAGTGAACTCTCTCGCATGTTACTAACTTATATCATGAATCTGAACAATTGTGTACGGACATTCAATGTATCGTTTTATAAAAAAAAGAAAAATGAAACAGTGATCGGAATACCAATATTTTAGACTCATGAGAAAAGTTAATAACCCAACAGAGCTCACTATGAAACAAGATTTCATTGTAAGATTTGATCTATTATTGATACACTGGCCAGTTTCCAGTTTCATCTATGCATAATAGGACTAAACTAATGTTGTTTTCAAAAAGCAATAGATCTAACTATTTTTTTGAAAAACTTTTGATAGAGAAAAAAAATGTTCTTGTCCAGTTTCACATTCTCTACCATCATTTTCTTTCAAAATTTCACACACAACTAAAAATATCATCGAAAATTTGCAGTCGCTGCCGTCGAAACATCAGATATTTCTGAACGTTGCCGCCGCCAAAAGAAAGTAAATATTTCCAGCTGTAATCTCGCCACCGCTACCCAAACTTGAAGCCTTCGCAGGCGCCGATTAATACATCGGCGTACATCCTTATTTAAAAAATATGACATTTGTTTAATAGGTTTTGTTTTTTTTGTATGCTTATTGAATGTTAATCTAATGCTTTTTTTTTTGCTCTTAATTTTATTTAGATTGTGGTAACGTATTCTGTAATAGTTGTGCTAATTATTACAAAACAATTCCATCTTTAAATTTAACACGTCCTGTACGTGTCTGTCGTGATTGTTTTCCAGTAATAGACGATGATAATAATAATAATAATCATCATACAAGTGTCGAATCATCAACAAAAAGTGCAGCTCCAATTCCTATCCAAATTAGTTGTCGACAACCAAATGGAACATCGAATGGATCATTCAATGCCAGTGGAGGACAAAAAATTAAAGGATAAATAAAACTAACTTTATTCGTGTGTTTGCTTCTTTTTTTTTTTTTCTAAAACTCCATGTTTTTTTCGCCCGCGTGACCTTTCTTCTTGTTAATCTACGGTCTCTCTCGTTCTCTCTCTCTCTCTCTTTTCTATGATTTATATATATTATATATTTTGTCCTTTATGGAAAAAGAAAATATTATCTTCTAGAATAGAAGTACAATACGGCCGCTTGTTATCCTCATGAGTACGTTTCCTTTTTTTTTCTGCTAGGTAGTTTTTCTATCTTCATCACGTGTAACGTGTTATTGTATGTTATTTATTTTTCTTTGTTTGTTTGTTTGTTTGTTTGTTCGTTCGTTTGTTCTACGAGTGGCTTCATATATTTACTTTTCTTTTTCCATGATAATTGTTTATTCCTTGTCTTCTTCATTTATGTACATACGGATTAACTAATACATGTGTGTAGACATGTCTCTTTTTTTTTCTGTGATGATGAGATCAGCAGCAAATTTATCTTTTCTTTTTTTTTTCTTTCGATTACAAAAAAAAATATATGTATATAGACCTGCACGCACATATTTTACTTTCCTTTATGATTGATTGTTCACAAACGTGTGGACCCTTTTCTTTTTTTTTTGTCTTTTTAAAAAGCTTAAGTTCTTGTATGATCTATTTTTTTTTTCGTTTGTTTTCTTGTCTATTTGTCGTCGTACATACGCACATATACTTTACTTTAATTCGTTTATCATAATTAGTTATGTGCTTTTTTTTGCACATTATTTACAAAAAAATACAAGAGAGAGAGAAAGAGAGAGAGAATGAGACAGAGTACAAATGGATAGACATTGATGTGATTATTACTTTGGAATAAATCTATGAAAAAAAAAACAAAACAAAAACTTAATTATTGTATGCAATTTGTTTCTTTGAAAGTGTTATTGTTGCAATCTAATCAAATTCATATAGTGAATAAAAATTCTCATTTGTTTTGAGACTTTCATGCAGAAATCAAAAGAGTTTTATTCTATTTGCTACATATTAAACTATTGATTTATATCTGCAATTTGTAATGTCTCATCATAAAACTATGGATGTTTCTTGCAGTTGAAAAAACAATTGTATCGTGAATCAGATGAGACGCTCTTCGAAAATGAAATTTTTCTATTGAAGAATATTCTTTTCGTGATATATATATTCACACCGGTCTCATTTCGCAAGGACAAAAACGGCAATTTTTTTTTTCGTAATCATGATGCAAATCGCCAGAGAACTGCCACGTATTTCTCGACTTTGGCAAAACTACTTAGATCAGTTCAAAAGTAGTGGCGAAGATATATCAATTTCTTATAGAAAGTTCTATTTTTCTATGTTATTTGATCATACTTTAACTAATATCATGATAATAAATTTTTGATAAA
>CAJNOL010002548.1:0-22789 GCA_905250125.1 Rotaria sordida | reverse complement strand
TTTATCAAAAATTTATTATCATGATATTAGTTAAAGTATGATCAAATAACATAGAAAAATAGAGCTTTCTATAAGAAATTGATATACCTTCGCCACTACTTTTGAACTGACCTAAGTAGTATGTATGAACAAATATGAGAACGATTAGAGAAAACAGAAAGTTACCAAGTGATTTAGCATAGTCTAAGCAATAGTTACAGGGTGTCCCGAAAGTTTATCGGAAAAGTTAATATAAATATCTCTTATATAATTCAAGCCATTTTATTGATCTTTTTTTCGTTAAAGTTTTGTTATATATATTATCAGATAAATGTCTATGTTTATCAACATTAGAATAAAAATAGTTTTATAAATGACCAAATTTGAGTTACCTATGGTTGTGAAATGAAAATTGCAAGTCGAATTTGACAATGACATATCAAGTGAAGATTTCAATAAGCTTACATTTCAATGCTTTTGTGAAACCGGTACAGTGGAAGATAATCAAAAATTACAAAAGAAAAAATCCACAGAGTTTATGGTGTTTGTAAAAATTGAACTACAATCAAGTATTGGAGGTTTCAATGAAAGGTATTCAGTAATAACTCAATACGCTGTTGTTCGTGGGCGGAAGCAGACCTTTGCGACAACTCGAACACTTGATTGCGGTTCAGTTTTCACAAACACGATGAACATCGTCGACTTTTTCTTTTGTAATTTTTGATTATCTTCCACTGTACCAATTTCACAAAAGCATTGAAATGTAACTTTAATACAATCTTCACTTGGTGTGTTTTCACATGTGATTTGAACCGGACAAAAACTGCTGATTGTTTTTTAAGTCTGTTAAAACTAACAGAATTAAGTCATTTTCCTCGCATCAAGACAATATCGATGTACCTGAGCCGTCTGTACTAGTCACGATTCTGAGATAAATTTTTTATTGTAGATGGCGCTGCAAAAACTTTTATTATTAAAACATGTTATGAAACTGTTTCTTTCTCGATAAACTGGAATTCGGGTAAAAAAAAGGTGTCTGCAGAACCGGAATTTGTAAGGGCTACTGCCAGTTCTTTCGAGCACCGCGGTATACTGGTGATACTGGGAAGACACATGCGACATGGATTGTTGAATTTGACTTGCAGTTTTCATTTCACAACCATAGGTGCCTCAAATTTGGTCATTTATAAAATTATTTTTATTCTAATGTTGATAGTCACAGACATTTATCTGAAAATGTCAATGAAATCGCTTGAATTCTATAAGAGATATTTGCGTTAGCATTTCCAACAGATTTTTGTGACATTCTATCCTAAAGATTAAATGAGTGAATTTAATGATGGCACGAGTCAATGTTCACAGATGTCTTGTATAGGGTTGATCAACCAGATCTCCTTTCCTATATATTACAGCATACAATTCTTTCATAAAAGAACGTTTCAAACGAAAACTCTGGATGAGAAAAGAAGGCTTATTGTTTCACAAAACTATCGAAAGAAATTAATAATAACGATAAACTACAAAAATTGCACAAAGTCATAGTTATCCAAACATGAAATCTATCACGACGATAAACGAAAAAATCGTTTTTGTAAATGTCAAATTAACCTAGTTATTTGATCAATCGTCATTAAAGTATTTAATACAAAATTCTTGTGCACGATTTATAAAAAAGATATATCAATGGAAAATTGTAAAATCCACAAATAGAAAAATAATTTTCATAAGACTCGATTGACAGCCGGAAACATTTTGTATTCGATTTATTATAGGAATGGTATATGACAACATCTAATTGCCAACTTCTATTAAGTCATATTTACTCTTTTCTTTTCGACATATACTGAAAGCATCTATTAGTCTTCCATAAATGAACATCTCTCTATTCTGAACTTGAACATTATTTTTACAGTCTGGATTGCTATTTTAACTTCTTTTAAATGAGTGTACGTGGACTCTGTTTCTCCTCTCTGCTCCTCATTATTTTCAACTAATGCACTAAAACTACTGTTCATTATTTGTTATAACTGAACTTTCCAAAAGTTCTGATGACGTTCATTCAAGAAAAGTTTTACTCCATTAATGCCGTACTGGCCGACAAGCACCTAAACATTCGTCTACTTTATTTAATCAATATTCTTCTTTCGTACAACCATACAAAAATAAACAGCTAATCATAAAAAAATAAAGGAGAAGAAGGCGCTTGAATTTTTTTTTTGTATTTTTCATTACATAAAATTTTTGAAAAAAAATGGCTTTACATTCAACAAATAAATCATTATTGATCAAACAATGGTTTGATTATACTCCGTAAGTACAAATAATTAACGAAAATTCAAGTATTATAATAATTAAAAATGATATGATATTTTTACTTCTAATAGAGCAATGAATGCAATTATAGATGCTCTTCATAAACGTATATTTAATTTGGAAATTATTTTACAAGCAAATAATCAAATATCAGATCGTTCGCATTCAATAATCAATGATAATATATTAAGTCGTAGGACGAATATAATGGTCATACAGGAGAAATCTTCACAAGAATCTGCTCGTAATTCAATTGATACTTTATCTCATCAATCTAGACGTAGTTCTTTAATGCCTGATCAACAATCATTAACTTTAACATTAGAAAAACAACTTTACAAATTAGGTTTATCGTCTGATACTCCATTCGACCAAACAGCAACCGATAATATTGATCCATCCAATATTTCTCTTCGTGCAGGTTGAACAAAAATACTTCAAATAAACTATCGTGTATAAGAAATGGAATAAATGTCAGTCTTAATAGTTCAGTCATTTACTAATTATACATTTCAACATCTTTATATCGGAAAGAGCAGAACCAGTAGAACAAAAGTCTGTGCCCAAGTTCCGCGCCATCCGATCGGACAAGAAACGAATTGTAAATATTTCTAGGTTGAATAATAAATTGAACTTGTTTACACTGTACAAGCCAAAAAAATCGAAAAAGATTAGCCATTTTTGTTGAGAAGCATTATCTGAAAAATAAATTTTCAATAAAAATTGACTTTCGTTTCAAAATATAATGCATCATTGTTTGTGGCTAGAGTTTACAAAAACCAAAATTCTAGTCGAAAACAACATGCATTTTTCAACGTGCTCTAAAAACTATTTTTACCTCTCTCAGATATAATGACGCTGCCAAAGAGGATCAATTTTAGTCTTTATAACCACAACATTTGCTACATTTTCAAATGTTTCTAATAAGGTATATTTCAGAAACTTCGAAAAAGAAGTCCTTCAGCTTCGTAAAATTGATTTCCATTCAATATGAAGAGTTTGTTTTATCCAGTAGCTGATCCCTAGTGTCCGGTGGATCAGTTTCGAAGAAGCCATGTACGAGGCTAAATGTGTACTAAGAGAGAAAAGTTGTCCCAATCGAAACTAAAGATTATAAAAGTGCTAGTAGTTGACTAAATAAATAAAAAAAAACGAGTATGAAATAGCTTTTTTAAATGTAATCCGAATAAATTCTGGAATAGTTTTTTCTAGACCGAGACCAATACCAAAAAACCTTGGTCCCACACATCTCTGGTCCAGACCCAGGTCTGAAAGTGCTCTGATAGTCGAGGTCGAATCTGTGTCCATGGCTGTCCAACGGGCTATACTCTAAAAATAACAGCTAACTATGACTTGCTTATTATAAAATCATGATCGAGATTGTAGGGTGTGTCACTAGCAGAATTCGAAGCAATTATCAGACTCAGACTAAAAAACTTTGTTGAAGTTAGAATTTATTAAAAGAATAAAGTGTAGCAAAGAATTACATATCCTTTGGAAGAGACTTCATCATCCGAAAGAATATTTTAATTTACTTAAACTAATATTTTTCAGGTAAATCAAGGTTACCAAAATTAAATCTTACACCAAATCAAATGAAAACACGTGCTTATGAATTAGCAGCTATATTTGAGAATGCTTTTGATGAACTTAATATCATTCATAAATCATTATCGATAAATAATTTTAATAAAAATAATAATCAATTTCAATTCGATGATATGAATTTAAATAATATCAATTCACATCCTTCTTTATCGCAAAATTCTCCTTGTAATCCATTTGCATTGAATCTAGCTGGAATATTTATGTATAAAAAAAAAAAAAAAGAAATGAATTTTTCAAAATTTTTCTTTTTTTCTTATTGAAATTAATCTATTTAGAATGAATGAACGTGATAAACTTCGTTATGAAATAGAATATTTTTTTCATATTTTAATATTATTTTTTCGTGCTTTACTTCTTGAATCTCAAACAGATTTTTTAACATCTATTAATAATATAAATAATAATCTTTCATCAATACAATTAATTGAATTAAATAATCGTTTAAAAATATCTCAAGATAAAATTAGAAAATTTTCTTTAATGAAAAAAAATTTTCATATAGAAAAATCTCAACAAATAAATGAACTTATTTCTATAAAATCACAATTAAAAGATCATTTAATGGAAGAAAAACATCGTTCAAAAATTTCATTACGTTATTGTAATGATTGGAAAAAAAATCATATTTTACAATGGATACAAATGTTATTAGATATTGAACAAAATTATATTAAAACTATACATCAATATGAAAATATTCTTAAACAAACTGATATAATTCATCAAGAAACAATTAAAATTTTAATTAAACAAAATAATGAAATAAAATTAAATGTTAATAAATGGTACGAATATTATCAAAATGAAACAAATCGTTTTGATAAAGAATTAACAAATTTTCGACAAGAATTTTATCAAATAAAACGACAACGACAATATATATATGAAGAATATCAACGAATGAAAATAATTGTTGATGAATATAATCAAATGAAAATTAATGAAAATTTATTTTTAGAAAAACAAAAACAACAAGAAGAATCTATTAAACGTATTCAAGCTTGGTGGAGAGGAACAATGATTCGTCATATAAAACAGAAAAGACGAAAAAAAAAGAAAAAATAACTCTTTTGGATTAAAGCATTTTTGTTTTTTGTTTATTATCAATGTAAATCAAATGATAAATACGTAAACAAAGTATTTTAAAACTATACTATTATCCATTAAAAAAACTCGTAACACAATTCCTGTAGGATTAAACTATGAAAGACGATATGTTTTATTATATTTATTTCAGGACACACTTCTTCACTAACCTTTCCTCGAGAAATGCAATAAGGAAGTAGTTCATATATATTATAACGAGACGTTATTGATATAAAGTCTATGATCATATATTAACAACGTCTGTCACGATCTGCGGAGAAGAAAGGGTCCAAATTTCTATCTCTATACTTCAACACTTCTATTAGATAGTGTTTCATAAAAGTCAACGAACTTAGATATATCGCGAATAACTCGAACATTGAAGTAGCTGATACTCTACAGCTTTTAGTATTTGAAAGGGAGCAGATAATTTTATCAAATCATGTAAAAATCAAATTACCAAGCAGTGATCAGTTCTCAGTAGCAATTTTCGAAACGATGTCCATAAAAATTTTCTCATTACATGTTGATTTTCAAGATAGTAATTTGATAGAGAAAATCAAAGCTTCTCGATATACGCAAGTCCTACCTCTTCAAATAATTCCATTGCTATGTTATAAGTATTTTTCTGAGACTTGTGGAACCGTCCAACTAATTACAGATCAGTCTAGAATGAGCTGTGATTAGTTGGAGGATTTCTAAGGTCTCAGAAGAATACTTATAACATGGTAATAGAATCATTTGAAGAGATCGGACTTGTACAGATCGAGAAGCTTTGATTTTCTCTGTCAATGACTATCGTGAAAGCTAACATGCAACGGAACAATTTTTATGAGTATTGTTTCAAAAATGGCCACTGGGTTGGTTGTTTGATTTGTACATGGTTTGATAAAGTTATCTGCCCTCTTTCAAATATTGAAAACTGCAGAATGCTAACTATATCTATGCCCGTGTTATTCGTGATGCAATCGAGTTTATTGACTTTTTAAATGGATAGTAGTTCAAGATTGAATCTTCCTAGGCAGATAGTTTTAAAAAGAAAATTATTTTCTTGTAACAAAAAAAAGCAGCAAAAATCACGAAAAAAAAAAGTTTTACGAGTAAATGATGACTTCTACACCAATAAATGTAGACCATTTTTGTCTATCTTGAAGCGAGAAGAATAGAAGCTAAGCTCTTTCGGATTTCTTGAGTTCTATACTTATGAAACTCTTAGAAGTCCAATTTAACTCACGGGACTCAAGTAAAGCAACTCTAAGAACTCAAGATTTTGTTAAAATTTAGGTAACAGATCAATCCTAGCGTTGCAAACGAGATTGGCATCATCCTGGTTTGCTTACCCACAAACTTTTAACACCTGTAGTAGTGTCTTATATCCAGAAATTCGGGATGTCAAAAATGCTCCGAGAGATGGCAGATATACAGTACAATTTTTTCCGTGGACATTCAAATATGAGTGTAGAGAGAACCGAAACTGGAACATACACTCTAATCGAACTGTGCTGCAATAAAGTGGTGGATTTTTATTCCAATTTTTCTCTCTGTAAGACTATCTGATAAAGTTCATTTTGACCGAATACCTCCTTAGTAATGAGATCTTATGAGAAAATTTTATGATGATAGTTTTGGCGAGAGATATTGAATTAAATGTTATTCAAAACTATCAGTATTTTCTTGAAGTTTACTATTACATAGATAATAATTACATAAAGCCAACACTTTTCGAGCATTGAAAACAACGAATTCAGAAAATTCCATCCAATTATTCAAATTGATATTTGTATTAGCAAAGAAATGAAGCATAAAAAAGAATTTTCTTGAATTAAGAATCATTTTGATGATATAAAAAAGATCATCGGTATAGTTTGAAAGTGCTCAGTAGACCAGTAAATTTGTTTATAGTACAATATTTTGCAATAAGACAACAAAAATATAATTTCAACTTTTGTCAAGTGTCTGTAGCTATACGCTATTTTGAATCCAGTTAAATATCATTCTTTCATATTAATGAAAGCCGAAACCAAACTTGAATATTTTTATTAAATAAAAGTCTTCGTCAAGAATCATAAAAATCACAGAGGCTATCGAGATTTATTGGATATATGTAAATCAGCGGATTTATCTATTGACAGCACATAGACATTATAACTGTACAAAAAAAACGCGAGCCATAGTTCTCAAGGGCAGCAAGATGTCCGTCCTCAGCCTAACTCCTTCTGTTCGATGATAAAATATACAATGAAGTTTGCAAAAAATTCCAAGAGTTTTAAAAAAAAAACAAATCTTGAAAGATACCTAACAATGAAACATATGAATCTTTCTTTTACAGTCAGAGAATTTCATATAATTATTAAAACTTTGTAAAAGCATCAATGTGGAAGATATTTCAATTTTCTTACTTCCTGCAAAGAAATAAAATCTAACAGAGCATAATGTTGTGCGAGAGAGTATGTTAATCAGCCGCCTTCGGCTGCTTTATCCAAGCGAAAAATATATTTCCATGTACTCAAAAAGTTCAATAAAAAAAAATACTGAATGTCAAGTCCTATCACACCCAATTTTCTGGTTAAGCCATTATAATGTAATAAAAATTCTATTTTTTTGTTTCTTTGATAAATAAAACACATCGATAATTAAAAAAAACCGATGATAAGTGAAAAAAAAAGACATTTTTTATTCTAATAAGAAAAAAACAAATCAGAGTCTAGAAACAAAAAAAGTTCAAGCATTATAAAATAACAGAATCAATTATATTTATTCATTTTCTACTTGAAGAATCAATTTCACCATTTGTGAAATAAATTATTATTTTATTATTCAATAAAATGCAGTACGTGCATTAGTTTTTTTTTTGATTAAAGCATGAAGAAGCGTATATTCTCGGAGCAACAGATGTTGTATATATGTTGCTCATATTTGGTACATTTGTATAGTTAGAAATAGTAATCATTATATAGCTCAGTTCATATGCTTCACAATATTATTGAACAGACGTTGTCCGACTGAGTAGGTTTTGGAGATGTGACGAATCATTACTCTTCATCATGGAAAATTTTCCTCATCTAAGCATAAAAATTTGCAAGACTTCTCTCCAAAGTTAACTACCTCGAGTTTCAGCAGTCCTGGGATTTATTTTCAACATTTTGAAGTTATATAACCGTAATTTAAATTCATAAATATTTGCATTAGTAGTATAAAAATAGTAAATTGTTGATATTTCTGATTTTTTCATAACAATGCTTTTATATATAAATAACATTAAAATAGTACTTGATATTTCTGAAGATTCAAGAATAGTTTAAATAAATAGTAATTACTTATTTATATGTAATAACTATTTTTTGTTTTGTGTAAAAGATTTTCACTTTTTTTTTTTTTTATATTATTAATAAAATCTTTCTCATAGTGACAATAAGTCTCATAGAAATTGTTAATTTAGATCAATACAAATTTTATGTCAACAAAAAAACATGTCTATAATATGAAAATTGAATATTTTTAATGTTTTATATTGTGTTTATTTGGCTTTCATTGCATTTCTTTTAAATGATTACGACAAGAACGAAATAATGCATTTCCTACTTGTAGATTTTCTTATTTTGCAGAAGTGGAAAAAGAAAGTATATCCTTTCTCGGGAAATTATTTCTTTTTAAAAATATCTTTTCGTTTTTTTCAGTTTAATAAACATAATTCAATGTTTAATATCAAGATATGTATGTTTTTTTTTTCTTTATATAAATATTTATCCAGTATTTAATATGGTATATTCTTTAATTTTCTCAAAGCATAAATAAACCAAGGTCTATAATCAATTTATTATTAATTGTTTCATATTTGTTATTTTTTTTCAATAGACATCAAAACTATATAACAATTCATTCCTTTGTAACATCTTTCTTCATAATGGATATTATAAGCATACTCCAAAGTACATACTCTGTATTGATTTCAATTCTTTCTGTTGAAGAATGTATTTATATAGTATGAAACTTCAAAAACGAAGACAGCTGTTGTTTTGCTTTGATTTATTTATTATAACACTGCATATGTCATAGAAATTAAATTGCTATTTGTATGTGATAAAAAAAAAAACGCTTTTATTTTAATTAGTATTTAAATAATATATAACACTTTGAAAAATTAGATCATAATGTTATAGACAAAAAAGTTAAGCTTGATTGGATTCAATATTGAAATGAGAATTTTTATTGATTAACTAGAATATAGAAATGATATCGTCCCTTATAATAACCGATTCATATATCATAGTTAAATTAAAAAAGAAACCGATTTGTATTGCGGAAGGAAAATTCTATGCTCATCTAACTTTCATTCATCAATCTGCTATATAATATGAAAAAAAAAAAAAACTATTATCATATCTTTTCGAACTCATCAATAACTATTCTTACATGGATTATAGTAGGAAAATTGACTTTGAATGCATTCAATATAGGATTCGAAGAATCCCTATATTTAATTCGACATTAGACATTAACCTACAACAACCGCCTACAAAAAAGGAAAATCATGACTTACACACACACATAAGAGTGACAATTTTTCTAATGGATTCTTAAGTGCTATGAAACAATTTTAGACTTGATATTTTTCTTAGTGATAATTTTTCGACAATCAGCCAAAGAAATAAACATATGAAAGTATGATCTTTCTTATTTTAGATGTATATTAATCTCTTTTGTTTTTTTTTTTGTAAAAGAACTATTTCTATATACATATAACAATATCGAAACAAAGCCATCAGATCATTTAATATTGTCAAACGTGAAATAATGATTTCCATAAGAAGTCTATTGATAATATCAATAAACTAAAATAAATGAGCTTCGCTAAATATCAACAAAGCAATAGTCGACAATACATCTTCAATGTCATAGAAAAAGCAAACTTATTGACCTATATATTCGTCATAATAAAAACATAGTACTTGAAAAAAAAAATACATGAAAAGTTCAGAGAGATGTAATATTTCTATTACTTTATTCGTTTTTTTTTTTTATTAAATATTTTGTAAAAAAAATAAATGTTCACAGGAAGGTAATGACCTTACAAAAACTAGTAGAAAAACAAACATCATTTAGTTTTTAATGAAAGACTTTAAGAATAAATTATATGTTATTTATTACACTGAGATGTTTTTTTCTTTATTATTTCTTTCAAAATATAAATGAATTAAAGTTTAAATAATTATACAATATAATATTCATTATAATTTATCATTTAAATAATGTCAAGAACTACTCGCCCAGTAAAATGTGATAATTTCTTTCTTTTTTTTTGCAAATAACTCTCAATGATGAACAAATTGATAATTATTCTTCTTGTTGGCCAATGAACCATTATTATTGTAACTAATTTGATCTACTTAAACAAGTATGTCTATAGGAATAAGATGACATCAACAATTAATTGTGTACATATATATATATAGATAGAGAAATCAATCTATTGCTAACTTGAAAATTTCATCGTTAATTTTTTTTATATAAAAATATATAATATTACACAATCATGTGGTATTTGCTTTTTTTTTTCTTTGTTTTTATAAAACGATTATGAATCATATTTTGCCTTGAGAAAAAAAAAATATGGAATAGAGAAGTATATCATATTGTATAATGTGTTGGCATTCTGCGTCACTACTTTACCTTAACAGTTTCTCTTTTTTTTTGTCTATATTGACATACTGAATATATTTGGCAGGAGAGAGAGAGTGAGAACACTATCGACAAACATAGTATAAAGAGAAAAAGCAAGCAAGTGTCAGACTCTCTTGCTTTCCATTATTGTTATTCTATGTAAGAGTCACCAACTATGATAGTGCATATTTAGAGCAAATAATTTTTTTTACGAAATAAAACATAGCATTGGTAAGTTATGGAAGAGAATATATTTTTTTAATAAGAATTGCTTTTGTTAATGAAAAAGAAAAGAAAAGAAACTTTTAGTTGATTTTGAATAGACGAACACAATAAGATAATATAACAATACATTATTGATTCTTAATAACGACAACAATAGATGGAGAACAACGAATGGGTGAAAATGAGAATTGGTAATCAATGATCGCGTGATCTTTACTTGTGTTATAAGAACATTGATGGTTGATGACGACTTTTTTCTTTTTGTCGCCATGTTTTACTAATAAGTTAGCTCGTTATATATTCTTGTATTGATAGGGAATAGAAAAAGCAATAAAAATTTCTCGAGAATTAGTGCATACTTGATGTTTCCATCAAATTATACAGTATGATATACAATTTAATAAGAACGAATAGTAGGTTAAGTTGCCGATATTTTTATGGATTGATAGATATTTCTTTCTTTTTTTTCTCTATTGTATTTTATTAGAAATATTATTCGTTGTACTAATATTCATCTTGAATAAAGCCAGAAAGAAAAAAAAGAAAGGAAAGTAATAACTTAATAGAATGTAACAGTGTGGGATGTTGTTTTCATTTTCTTTTTTCTGTCTTCTTCATTCATTCATTCAATCTATATAATGAATTTAGTTGATAGGATAAAGTTGTCGACCAAGACTAAGACGATGAGCCCAAAAATCACAGAAGCGTTTTAATGGTTCTCGTTAAAGCTTTTATCATTTTTTTCCATTTACTAATATTTTTTCTTCGAATGATATTCTCTTGAATTTTCAAAAGAATTTTGTTTTTTTTGTATTTATTTTCAGATTTCTAATTATTATAAATATCAAAATTTATTTATATTTCGTTATGATTGCTTTTGATTATTAATCAATTACTATCATGTAAGTTATAAGATCGATTATTTTTTGTAAATTAAGATTTTTCGATTATTTATATCTAATTGCAATAAGAAATTATCATTATTATTTAGTTTAATTTTAATATAATATAAATAGACTCTTATAATTCTATTCATTCAAACAGAAAACTTATTGATCTGTCCATAAAAGAGTATTTGTCATTGTTAAAATGTCACTATATGTTTTTTTGTGGTCTACTAAAAATGTGTCGGTATGTTGTTGACGTTTCCAATATCATGTATGTTAAGTTTTATAAGCGACGAAAGAGAATGGCTAATGGTTCTCGACTTATTGGAAAGATAAGAGTAATAAGAACAACAACAGTAATAGTAATAACCAACTTTTCTTCTTTTTTCTCTCTCTCTCTTTCTGTTTCTAGTCGTCATCCCAAGAGACAGACAGTTCCGCAGTAACTGGATTAGATAAATGCCAGAAGAACAGAACAAATCGATGAATGCATGCAGCGCATGCCATGATGTTTTGATTGTTCTCTTTTTTTTTTATTTTTCATTGTAATAATAATAACTACCAGATTTGATCAGTCTAATTCAACAGTGACATATCTATCGAAGTGTAATGTAATCATAAGTTCTAATGAACCTTATTGTTCAATAGATAAATGTCATACGCATGTCTTGCCATTTTCTGACATTCTTTCATGCGATATGAAGGAAAAAAAGATGATATATTAAAACGAAAAAAAAACAAAAAAAAAATTGTGACATTATTTGAATCAATGGAATAAAAAGTCAATCCTTGGAAGAAGTTATAGTCACACACACACACACACGCATACATCAAAAGAAGAAAAAAAAGTACATACGTATATTGTTTTTTAATGATACTCTATTTTGTATATAATCGAGTTAGAATAATAGATAATTCCAACATAAAACAGTAATCTTTAAGTAAGTCGTCTAATGTTGACAAATTTATCTTTTTGTTTTCGCCTAATCAAATTGTAATGCACCATATGTTTGTTTCATGATAGACATTTCTTATTGTTTCTCATTCTTTTGAATTAGACATTGAAAAGATATTTATAACAATAACAATATTAGAAATCATCATTGTATACGATTGAGATTTTTATTATGTGCAAGTTATTCACATTTTGTTTGTACTGAAATAGCGTTAACTTATTTCCTTTTATCTTTCTAATCAAAATAATTATTAGATGCATGCTTATCTCGAAGTGAATTCTCCGCCTCTAATTGTTACTGTCGAAATTCTTCGAGGGATTTGAACGGATGTAGAAGTCAATTAATAATATGGTCAAATAATGAAGATATATTATATATATATATATTGATATAGATGTATATATAAAGACTGAGCTTTTCCAGCTGTCAACTACAGATGATTTATCAATGAGTTAATAATATTTTCTTTTTCAATAGAAAATATTGCTAATGAAAATATCAAGTAAACATTGATATGAACATTGGAATGAAGGAGAATAATTTTTGCATGTGGAAAAATACCCTAGGGATATGTAGTTGTTCTTTAGTTTTACCCCATTTTGTATAATAATTTGTCTTTGTGTTGAATATGAATATATATAAATAGAAACTAGAGATGATTATTTATGTACGGTGAATGACGATAGGTCTTTTTTTTTTGTTTTTATTAAGTGGGCATCGGTCAAGGAAAAAGAAAATTTTTATTATCTTATTCTATAGAATACACGTATTTGATGATGATGATGGCATTTGATTGCCAAATAAATCTTCGAGAGAACAAAACAAAAAAAGAAAGAGTAAAGTCGGAAAGAAAAAAAAATCCAATAAAATTTTATTATATGAACATTGTTAAAAATATGTACTATCATCAATGATCATCTATTATCCATCGAACAAAAAGAAGAAAAAGAAAATGATTTGCATTGTTGTTCTCTTGTAACAATCTCTTGGCGTTCAATATTTTCTGTTTGTCGAAAGATGAAATTCTAGAAGATGAAACATCTGACGACGATTATCGATCGGCGCCTCTAACGGACTATCATTCTCATCACTATCGTCGTTGCCTTTTGTCGCATTCAGTTTATTTATCTCTATATTTTCATCGAACGACAAACGGCAAAGAAAAAAAGTTTGTTACTACTACTGTTATATTATATTTAGTTCCTATGTATGTTGTATGTGTGTCGACGACTCGTTCCATTATTTATTGATGTCATAATTGAAACGCACGAGGGACGAGCAAACGACAACGAAGAGAAAAAAAAAAAAAAGAAAACTTAAGCCGAAAATATAGATTGATGGCAACTAGTTATATTTAATGCGTGTTATCAATTAGTTTTTTTTTCTTTTATCCACTTTTTTGTTCTTAAATAATGGATCCCAATAGACCTAAACAAGAACAACAAAAACCAGTTCATCAACAACAAAGACGTTCAATTGTTGAAGGCATGGCACGTACAGGTATTATTATTATTATTATTATTATTATTCTTGACGTTTATTCATAAGAAAATATGTCATGATCATAATACAAGAGACTATTTGTTGGAAAAATATACTTCATTGTTGCTGTCATGTTGAGATATTAATAAATTTCTTTTTTAATATTGATGGTTCAACATACAATTGACTCTTCCACTTAAAGAATAAGAAAGAAAGACATATCGTGGAATCTGTATGCTTTATTCTTGTATACGAATTCTCTATTTAGAATATCATTTGTATAGGATCAATGAAAATTATATCTTTTGTCTATTTTATAGTTTATGAAAAACTGTCTTAGAAATTTTTCTTTGTATATGCGTTTTCACATTTGTCATGGTGCATAGGAAAACAATGATCGATGATATATGAAGAAAGTTTTATTAGGCTTCTGTCAACACAAATATGATAAATACGTGCTGAATTATATTTCATATTTCCTTTTTTTGTTTTTCTAAAATTAAAGGTATTAAAAATTATAACTAGATCACGATTTTTACTTGTACTTTTGACATTTAAAAAGCAAAAAGGAATTTAAGATTGTTACTATTCAATAAGTGAAATTTTTTTCAAAAAAGTAAAGAACTTTCTCTTGTTTTTCTTTTTTTGTTATATCTTCATCTATTATAAATCATAGTATGTTAAAGAGAAAAAAGGTTTACCTATTATCAATATCCTTTTTTTGTTAACTTCATTAATATTAATAAACTAAAATGAGAATAAGAATTATCGTCGCTATGCCCTCGAGTCTATAGCTTATTATCACTTAACAATCAAAAAAAAAAACGAAATCAATTATGTTTCTTGTTATACAACATATTGATTCATTAAGACAAGATTGATGTACATGCATATATATGACAAACTAAGAATAGAGAAAACCTTCACCGTTATTGTAAGGTCTTTGATGATGTCATATCAAACATCAATAACACAATATCTATAGTGAAAAAAAAAACGCGTTAGGAAAGAAGAAAAAAAAGACGGATAACGGTTATATTCTTGATTCGCTATTATTATTATTATTATTATTATTATTGCTTGGTCTTTTTTTTTTTTTTCTTGCATAGCGATTTCTCAATAGTAATATATTGCTTTTCTTCTTTATTTTTGTTTATATAGCACCAACTTGTGCTGCTTTCGTCCAAGCAATAGGTCTCTTTCGTGAAGTCAATACAACTAGTGAAATATTTTCATTAACAGAAGAAGAAATGGCAACAACAAAATCTATACACACTAATTCAACACATAATAGTTCAACAAGAAGACCATCAAGTCCAACAGGAGGATTTATTGAAAAACCACAAGCTATTGCACGACGTGGTGCTTTAAGACAAAAAAATGTTTATACAGTTAAAAATCATCAATTTATTCCAAGATTTTTTAAAACACCAACATTTTGTTCTCATTGTCGAGATTTTATTTGGTAACTATTTTATCTTTTTTTGTTTTTCTTTATATCCTGTTTCTTTTTTTATTGTAGGGGCTTTGGCAAACAGGGTTTTCAATGTCAAAGTAAATCATATTTTTCTATAAATAAGTTAAAAGAGCACAATGTCCCATGAACCTTAGTGAACTATATTTTTTTGTTTTGACGAGAAATTCATCACATCTTATTTTATGTGAATCCTTTATTGACTTAAGTCAGACAAAGAATATTTCTATAAATGGAAGCAAAAACAAAAGCTGTTCAATTTCTGACACACATTAGGATTTATATGATACAAAAAAAAAATTGATATGAAAACGATTGAGATTTCCATAATAGATAATTGATCTTATCAGAATTATGAATACAATAAAGTAAAGAAGTATAAGATTTATTAATATTGTAGAATATTAAAATGATTATTCTTTATTGAAAAAAAAGAAAACAACAATAAAGAAAGTCAAGTTAAAGTTTTACTTTGATGTTATGTCTTATTTGATAGAACATTAAATATCACAATGTCAAATTTACACTTTAAGTCTGAATACTTAATTATTTGATGATAATTATATGGAAAGATTAAAAATCATACTTCTACAGTTTATGAGGCATGCTAATTAATAATTATTTATTAAATAATAGGTTGTGAAAGGTGAAAAAACCCATTTTTTTGTAAAGTACGATAGGACCGCAGTATACATCAGTGTGGTTGACTGATCATTTTAAACTTCATGAGTCGGATATGTGTTAGTCATTAGAGATTAGTATGAACTAAAATGATATTTTAACAGTTATACCACGAGAATGTGACGAAGGTTACAGTATGGGTCAAAAATCTAAGATCAACAAGTTTTTGACTTCTTTTTTTTGAATGATACTAAGCACTTAACTCAAATTCAATTAGTAATTTGAATAGTCAATGAAGTTCTCTATTAAATGAATTCCTATACAGAAATTTCATAAATGGACTATGAGAGGAAGGTTTTTGGGAAAACTGAATATAGTATTCTGTAAGAGGACGAAATTCTGAATAAAATAAGAGGTTGTCGTATTTCCTACGACCTTCCCTTAAAAAGTTAATAAGCATTACACAAAAAAATGCATTGTTTTCAACAATTCTATGATCAATTTTGTTTTGTGATGCTTTTAACTTTTTAAGGGAAGATCATAGGAAATGCGGCAACCCATCATTTTATTCAGAATTTTATACTCTTGTCGAGTATTCTAGAACCTGAAAACTATCATGTTCGATTTTCCGGAAACCTTCCTCTCATAATACATCTATATGAAATTCCAGTAAGAGATGCATTTGATAGAGAACTTCATTGGCTATTCAAATCAATATTCGAATTTCAGTTAAATGCGTAATATTATAGTACAAATCAAGAGTTTACATTGTACGAGACAATCTCTCTGTTTTCCTATGACTGATATTCAGAGTGTTACAAACGTCAGTCATGAAATAAAATTACAATAATTCTTCAACAATTCACATGAGCTTTTCATTATTTCATATGATTTCACTCGTAGATTGCCATCAATACAAAAGCATGAAATCATGTTTCGAAATATTTACAGAAAACTGATCCACAAGGACTGTGACAAGGTCATTGCAATTGTATCATCGATTTATATTTAATTATGCACAAGGGATTTTATATAAGTTCCAGTGCAAAATACTCTATTGATATATAAATAAGAATCGATGATATGATCACGGCAATCCCGTAACAACTCTTATGTGCTAGTTTTTTGTGAATGTGTCAAAACGTACGGTTTCATGCTTTATAGTAAATGCAGATCATTTGGAAACAATAGTTATGGATGGAATTATACGAAATAATAAAAAGCTCATGTGAATTATTGAAATGTTATGGTAGTTTTATTATTTGTCTGATTTTTGAAATATACTATATTTTATTATGTCAATTAATATTATCACACTTCGAGTCATTGTTCTAAATAGGAAAAAGATCTTTCGATGAGTTAGTTTCAAAAGAAGTTAAATTTTCAAAAAAAAGTGTAAATCTTTTTATTGGCCGCCATAGCTGAGCAAGTCACTAACGGCTATTTGTCTCGTATCACCCGTCTGATAGAATGATGACTGTGCTGTGACATACACCTGTTTAGTACGTATGAGGAGTTCAAGAAGTTGAGCGCAATAACTTTGTGTCAACTCGACCTTGTATCCAGAACTATAGCTAGTGTTAATTATAAGGAAGATATCGAGGTATTAAATCTACTGCTAGGCAGCATCCTATCCTGCAAGACAGAGATATTCTTCATTCTTTTTCCTTATTCTGAATATTGTATTGTTTCAATGATAGAAATGAGTGAAATTGGTTAAATTTATTTATTCTTTTAGTTTGTTCTCTTGTTGTTCATAAGCGTTGTCATGAATTTATTTGTTTTACTTGTCCTGGTGTTGATAAAGGAGCTGATTCTGATGTAAGAATTTGAATATTATTATTTTATAAATAAATCTTTATTTTTTGTTTTTTATAAATTAGGCACCAAGAAATAATCATAAATTTCAAACACATACATATACTTCACCAACATTCTGTGATCATTGTGGATCTCTTTTATATGGTCTCATACATCAAGGTCTTAAATGTCAATGCTGTGATATGAATGTTCATGAAAAATGTCGAAAACTTGTACCAGATTTATGTGGACTTGATCATACAGAACGTCGTGGTCGAATACGTTTAAATGTTAAATATGAACATGAAAATAAATTAGTTATTGAAATAATTGAAGCTAGAAATTTAATTCCAATGGATCCAAATGGTTTAAGTGATCCATATGTTAAAATAAAATTAATTCCAACAACACCAGATGTAACAAAAAAACAATTACAAAGTAAATATAAAACAAAAACAGTACGTGCTACATTAAATCCACAATGGCTTGAAAAATTTACAATGTAAGTTTAAACCAAAAAACAAAAAAAGACAACTAAATAATTTGCTTTTTTTTTGTTTCTTTAATTTTCATTAAATAGTGATTTAAATGATGATGATAAAGATAAACGATTATTAATTGCTGTTTGGGATTGGGATCGAACATCGAGAAATGATTTTATGGGTTCACTTTCATTCGGTAAATTTTTTTTTTTTTTTTTTTTTTGTATAGTGATGGACAAAAGTTTGTATTGTTAAATTTTCTTCTCGATGGTATCAACTAAGAAGAATACGAAAAAGCAAATGGACAAATTTATTCTATATATATATATGAGAGATAAACTGATCCTTCTATTCACTAGCAGGTTTTAGGTAAACTAGATAATTTCGAGATTTTTGACTTGGCTTTTTTCAGATCTTTATTCAGGTAGTTTTCTTGGAGTCTACCAATGAAGTTTTTCAACTATACAAAAAAATATTTTTTTCAGATTCTGGCTAACTATTATATTCGGCACTATATTTTTTTTTTATTTTAAAAAGGTGTTTCGGAATTATTGAAAGAATCAGTTCAAGGTTGGTTTAAATTATTAAGTCAAGAAGAAGGAGATTTTTATGCAGTACCTGTACCTAGTGAAGATGGTATAAGTAAAATGCGACATTCTATTGGAGTATGTTTAATTATTCTTTTTTTGTTTCTAAATATAAAAAGAAAGTTATTCATTTAGAGACAAAAATCAGAACTTCCATCACGTATACCATCAGATGATTTAGGAATAGATGCTTGCGGAAAATCATCAGGACGTCCAATATCTCATATAGAATCTATTAAAGAAACAGATTTTCATTTTATAAAAGTACTTGGCAAAGGATCATTTGGTAAAGTAAGTTTAAAAGAAAAGAAAATTAATTTGTATTTTAATGAATAACTAAATTTGTCTCTTTATATTTCCTAAAGGTTGTTTTAGCTGAACGTAAAGGAGTATCCGAAGAATTATATGCAATAAAAATATTAAAAAAAGATATTGTTGTACAAGATGATGATGTTGAATGTGTTATGATTGAAAAACGTGTATTATTATTACAAGATAAACCAAGATTTCTTGTACAACTTCATTCTTGTTTTCAAACAGAAGTAAATATTAAAGAATAGAAAAACAAAAAACAAAAAATTCGTTTTCTTTTTTTAAAATAGGATCGATTATTTTTTGTTATGGAATTTGCTAATGGTGGTGATCTTATGTATCGAATACAACATGAAGGAAAATTCAAAGAACCAGTTGCTTGGTAAATATAATTTTAATTGTTTTTGACTAAAAATAGATTTATTGTTCCTTTTGTCTTATTATAAAGTTTATAGGATTTTGAATGTATGATATAAACAAACTCGATAATATCAAACAGATATTCTATTTATTATTTGTTAATATAGCTTAGCATTTATTAATATAATCATAAGATTAACTTCTAATAATAGTTTTCCTTTATGTGTGTGTGTCGAATGGTTGACATTTTGTTGAAATAATTCGATTGAAAGAATAGAAAAACAAAAAAAAACAAATATACGTAGATTAACAGATGTTTGTCGAATAATAAGATTAGATAGAATTTTCATAAATAACAAAACAAAGATGATTGAATAAGAAAAAACAAAACCTGGAAATGATATTTCTGGTTTATTTCTTTTTGTTTCAATAAGTTGACAATAGAATATAATAAGCTTGTTCTATTTTCTGTTTCGAATATAATGTCATAAATTATATTGAATTTTCACTTATTTTCTATATAATAAAAACAACTATTTAATACAGACGAGTAACTTTCGAATATGATAAGAAAAAAAGAACATCTAAACTAACCATATCATGATCAATTTTAGGACAATCAGTTGTTGTTCATCTTAAAGTTCGTGCGAACCTCAATTGATACAATAAATATAATATATGAAGTTGTTATCAGTTTTTTATAGACATATGAAGACTTATTATCAAAAAAAAAACAAACAGAAAAGCAGTTAGTTTGAACTATATTCTGAGCATACATTTAGCATGAGCACACCAGAATCTGACTCTAACTGACTGTTTTTTGAGCTCCATCAATGACATCTAAATATCTGAAAAATGAGCAAATATATTTATTATTGGCTTTTAAATTAGTATTTTATATAAACATTGGTTTTAACCGCTATCACAGATTTGTTCTCAATATATTGTTAGAAAGAGTATGAAATCCTAATGCCAGCTGCTTATTTTTGATTCTCTTCAGTAACTTACAAATAAACACAACTTGATCATACATATTGTGCAAAGATTTTCAACACGTAGATTAATATAACAATCAATCACATTAGAGTCCGAACGAACCTCAGATGATCCGCAAGCGTTCACATGTGCTTCGGGATGATCTACTTACATAAATAATACTTGAACATACTCTATTGAACTTCACCAGAGCATATCCGGAAGACGAGTGGTTTCATCTTTCATAACGGTGTGATAAAATAGGCTGGAATCTGCATGGACTCAAGGTTAGGGAGCTGCGGGTCCTTCCAAACAAGATATAACTGTACGTTGAGCTTTTTTTTCAGAGACTGGCGAATAAATCATTAAAATCTTGATCCTTTACTTATTCATGTACACGAAGGGTAGCGCGTATTGATGGGAAAAACCGCGAGTTTGGACTCAGTCGGATCTGGGTCCATAGAAACGTGGATCCACAGCTTCCTACTCAAGGTAGTCGTGTCAGGATTAAGAAAAAACTGAGAGATACGAAAGTATTTTCTCAATTTTAACTATTCTCTAAACAGAAACGATCAATGAAATTGTTTTCTTTGTTTAGTTTTTATTCGGCTGAAATTGCAGTTGGTCTCTTTTATCTGCACAACAAGGGAGTTATTTATAGGTATGACTTATGATTAATTAATAGATATAAATTTATTTGATATTGATCTTTTTTTAGAGATCTAAAACTGGATAATGTTCTATTGGATAGAGAAGGACATATTAAAATAGCTGAGTAAGAAATAAAAAACCTATGATAAGAATTTTTTTTTTATGATATTCTTCTAGTTTTGGAATGTGTAAAGAAGGAATAATAAATGATGTCAAAACATCAACATTTTGTGGAACACCAGGTAAATAATATAATTTTCGTTGTTTCAAAGTATTGTTATTTCTTTTATTCTTTTAGATTATATTGCTCCAGAGGTTAATCTTGAAAATTTTCTATGATAAAATTAGTAAAATAGAAGTTGTTCTTTTTCCTATTATCATTTATAGATTATTTTAAATCAAAAATATGGTAAAAGTGTTGATTGGTGGGCATATGGTGTTTTACTTTTTGAAATGCTTGCTGGTCAACCACCATTTGATGGTGAAGATGAAGAAGAACTTTTTACAACTATTAAAGATCGTAATGTATCTTATCCAAAATCAATGTCATTCGAATCTGTGAATATTTGTAAAGGAGTATGTGAATTGGTTTTTCAAGAATTTTGATATTTTTTAAAAGTTAAATATTATTCTATTTATTAAAATTTATTGTATTTTGTAAATAGAAAGAATAGAACCCTAAAAGAAAAAAACTTAATCGAATATGATTAAATAATGAATTTTTTTGTATGATCTTCAGAATGAATCGACATAGAGAATTAAAGGTTGAGAGAGTATAAATTTAAACGCATATGTTTTTAGTCATTACAACTGAATTGAAATTATCAAAAACCTAATTTTAGAGCGAGTTGCGAAATATCGAGTTGTCACCATTGACATAAAGAGACTAATAAAAAGGGAAAAATCATAGTGTACACGTCTGTTATTATAGTGTTGTTGAGTATGTATTTATTTGAAGGATGCTGTTGACATTGTTTATAAGTTTAATTATAGGTTTGTACGTTATGAATCTCTAGGAAAGAGTTCGTGCCCTTAGCACTGTGGAGATACTACATTTTATGTGCACTTTTTAAATGAATGTCGTAATCCACATTAGGAAAATTGAGTTTCGTATTTCAACTTGAAATTTGTATGAAGACAGGTTTTAATAAGAGTAGTTCATTGTGAAAGTTTCAAATCTTTTGATTTGCTGTTATCCTGAAGTACGAACATCGAATCTGTCGATGTCTATGAGCAAAATAAAAGACAAACGTTTATTATAATTGTATTTTAGAATAGGAACTACAAAAAGATTTGAAACTTTTACAATAAACTATTCTCGTTAAGGCCT
>CAJNOL010002547.1:0-36806 GCA_905250125.1 Rotaria sordida | reverse complement strand
ACACACCCACCCACACTCACACCCGACACCCACACCCACACCCACACTGGACATATTAATATTTTTTAATGAAAAGATGATCAGTAGATTTCTTTAGTCATTCGAATGAGAAATAACTCGATTTATCTTTAAGGATGAAGATCTGATCAACATAGATCTTCTCTAGATTAAAATCTATTTTTTGACAATTTTAAGAAATTTGTTACCAAGCAGAGATGATGTTACATTAAAAAGGGAAGAGATTGAAAATCTTTTTTTTCGTGGAGATTGAAGCATCTAATGTCCACATTTGCGATTGTTGTTTATTTTCGTCGTTTGGTTCTGTAGGATTTGGATTGATGTTGAGTGGATTGACTTCGAATACGAGAAGAAGCAGAGGAATTCATTTCTAAATCCGATTGATGATCATCGAGAATTCGATTGGAAACATCTAATTCGTCTATTGATGCATCACAATTCTCGTAATAGACACATCCAATAAGACAACGATGTATTTTTCTGCACATTTTTTCGGTGTAGATGATCAATTGCATAGCCAGTTCGTTGTCCCATCTCTTCCGAATTCTAGCGTTGTCACCTGACTTGTGAATATGATCCGTATCGGAGCTTTGATAGGTATAAGTCCAATCATCTTCAAATTTACCCGAGCATTGGCTTCTTTCTCCTGTCAGGTTTTTCCATCTTTTTATTTCCAGAACTCGTTTACCCTTCTTACTCAGCGTCTCTGGATGAAACTTGTAAATTAACATTGCATGTTTGCCTTGGAATTTACTATTTCTGGTGTAAAACCAATCATGACAATCACGATAGTTCGGATTCAGATAGAAAGCACCGTGATAAGCCAGATCCAAAGGGCCTAGAGACATTTGGGGACCTTCTTCTACCTTCTTTATAGCCGACTCCCAACTTGTTGCATGATACAAAAGCGATTCTTCGGTTTCAACATTACCGAATTGTGTCTCCAGATAGTGCAGTGCAATATCATCTGCATGAACATTGCGTCTTTGAGGATCGTTTCGAGATTGTTTTCGGACGAAGAATCTCCCCGTCCTGTGATATGTTTGTGACCATTGATCTTCTTCGAACTCAGCGCGAAATTGTGGAAACCTCACGTTTGAGCTATCTGAAGAGTAACTTGCATGATCTATGTATCCATGGCTTTCACTCACACCTCTACAAGCAGAAACGGATTCAATTTTCGATAGATTTAATCTTCAAAAGATCTTTCCAAAACCAAAGAAATCTGGTGATTTTTCGTTAGATCAACAACAGGTAGCGAGTAAAACATTTTTCAACTTCGAAATCGACTCTTCTGAAATGATTATTTGTGTAATAAGGATATTGAAATCTTACCTTTCATCATCATCGTCGTCGTTGATAGACTGGTTTGAGATGGACTCTTCGAGCAGGTCTGTTTGACTTAAGTTCACCGGTAGTTCCCGTTGTTTGTTTGGCGAAAAACCAATCGCTTGATCAATTGGATCAACTGATGTTGTTGTTGTTTGGTCATCGTATGCAAATGCATCGTTAGGTGCATCAATCTCCATTGAAGATTCATCATCTAATCAAAGAAGTTACAGAAATTTTCGTTGTCTTTTCCAGTGAAACGATTAAGTACAAAAACAATTTGAACAAAATTTTTCTCATTTTTTTTTCCAACAACGATGACGAGATCGCACACACACGCTGAATAGATGCAGAACTCACCATATTTTTGTGTCGTCATAGTTTCTTCGCGGATTGCTGCCTTCTGAAAGAGAACAAGACCGTTCTCTTGCTATTTATGCTCGGTGTCGAGATTCTCTCTCGCTTTCTGTTTTTTTTGATTCTTTGGCTTCATTTTTCTTCTCGCGCCATTTCTTCTTGTTCTCTTAAAACAAAAAAATTCTTTTTGATGAAAACTAAATGTGATAAAACGACTCCCATCGTAGAAAAAAAGATAAAGAACACCACGTCAACATCAACCAAAAAAAGCAACGCTGACATGAAAACAAATAATATCGTTTGAAATTCAAATATTCCAAAATCTGATACATTGATATTGCAACTGAATATCTATTCGATCAAGTTTTCTGATTCAGTGCATACCTCTCGAACATCTCGCTTGAATTTCTTTCGTTAAAGGGTGTGGGTGTGGATGTGGGTGTAGATGTGGGTGTGGGTGTAGATGTGGGTGTGGGTGTGGGTGTGGGTGTGGGTGTGGGTGTGGGTGTGGGTATGGGTGTGGGTGTGGGTGTGGGTGTGGGTGTGGGTGTGGGTATGGGTGTGGGTACATGTGGATGAAAAGAGGAAACTCACACCCACACCCACACCCTTCGCACCGTTTTAGCTCAAAGTGTGCCCACAAGAAGATCTCAGTAAGAGTAGAGAAAGTCTAAGAGGGTTCGTGCCCATGGGCCTTTGGAATCGAGTTATGCCACTTTTACTGAATTTTCGACCTATTTTAAGCTATTAACCGGAAAATCACATAACGGCATTTCGATCTGAAATTTTGCCCATAGATAGGTATAATCACCCTTAGAATATCCTGAAAGTTTCAACCGAAAAGAATGTTTCTTTGTCAAGATATTGAACTTTCAAGTAAACTCGATTTTTGTGAAATGTCTGTGGCAAACGACTATTTTTTGGGAATTCAATATCTCGACAAAGGAATATTTTTTTCGGTTGAAATTTTCAGGATATTCTAAGGATGATTATACCTATCTATGAGCAAAATTTTAGACCGGAACTCCGTTATTTGATTTTCCAGTCAATACCTTAAAATAGGTCTAAAATTCAGTAAAAGTTGCATAACTCTGCTCCAAAGGCCCATGGGCACGAACCCTCTTAGACTTTCTCTAGTCTTACTGAGATCTTCATGTGGGCACACTTTGAGCTAAAACGGTGCAAATCACTTGGGAATGCTCCCTCGTAAGACGAATAAATAATCCTACTTCAGATACTAATCATGAACTATCAAGAATTTCTACAATAGAACAAAATATTCCATTACCGACGCCTATTGTACCAAATCATCCATTTTTACCAATACAATCTTATAATCCTAAACCAAGACGCAACTTTTGATATGAAAGAAGTATAAAAGGCAAATGTTCTGGCCTGCGTGATTCTTGTTTAGAATGCTGTAAAAATTGCTATCGTTGTTGCACAAAAGAACCATCATTCGTCTGCATGTGTTCGCTTTGGATGATCATTGCCTTCCTCACCATATTCACTGCAGTAATAGTACATTTAACGAAAGTGAAAAATTCGAGTTACCGGAAGTTCACCAATAAGACTTTCGCAATTTGGACTTTCGCCAATGTACCTTCCTGACATTCGCCAACTGGCGAGTGTCCATTGATCTTCCGCCAATTTACTGTCCTCATTTTAGCCAATTGGCGAATGTCCACTAGGCTTGTGCCGGCAAATTCTTCGGATATTAGGCGACTGAAAAATGATATTGGTACTGATCTGCGGGATCAGTAAAAAATACACGCTAAGAAAATTGTGGGTGTGGGACTCTTATTTCAATAGAGATCCACACCCACACCCTATGATCTTCGATGTGCTGATATTTTAATCAATGTTGGTTTTATTTAAAAATTTATAATAGGAAAAGATAATGTTTTTTTTTGTTATTGAAGTATATCAAGAAAGATGGCGCTAGTCTTTGATAGAAAGATTTTCTTTTTATTAGATCAAATCTGATTGGTAGAATCGTTGTTTACGTCAGAGTCTGAGAATTAGATACATATAATCATTTTTATTTGGATAAAAAAAAATGTCCGATGAAGATGCAAGTAGTCTTAAAGATGCGAATGAAAAAGTGGTTCGAGATATGGTAAAATGTGCTGAAAATAAACAACGTGGTGATGCACCGGGTGAAGCTAGGTCATGGATTGTTGAAATTTTAAAAAACTCAGGTCCTACAAATAATTTTCATCAATATGTTAATGGTCCTTCCAATCAAGTTGTTGAAGTTGAAAATATTTTTGAAGGACAAACTGGTGATGGAACAAAATGGAAAATGAGATTTATAATCAATGCTGATTTACCAAATGAAAAATTAAAACAAAAAGCACATTTTGGTTGTGAAGTTCATTGGAATACATTACCTCTTCTTGTTACACATAAATGGTTCAAAGATGGAATTTTAGGAGTTGGAAGACCAACTGATCGATCTGTTAAACTTGAAGAATTTGAAACTGGAAATGACAGAAAAGATTTTGATAATAAACGTTATGCTACTTGGAAATCTATATCAAAAAAATATTCACATTAGTTTAACAACTTTTTTGTATGTTTTAAAGAAAAGAAATGATTTGAAATAAATATCTTTACGACAGTTATGAACAAAAAGTTTTTATGAATATTAATTTCATTTATCGTATAATATCAAAAATAAAACAATATATCAATCGTAATGTCTTTCGATAATTCTTATATTGATATTTATTCTGATTGGTTTAGTTATCACTACACTCATCATTATTATTAAAAAAATTGATAAAAGAAATGCATCTTTATTAAGTGAAAATTCAAATATTTGTATTATTTGTATTGAAAAAGGACCTCGTGATCTTCCAAATGATTTTAATTTTCTATCAT
This sequence comes from Rotaria sordida, assembly GCA_905250125.1. Taxonomy (NCBI): domain Eukaryota; kingdom Metazoa; phylum Rotifera; class Eurotatoria; order Philodinida; family Philodinidae; genus Rotaria; species Rotaria sordida. The sequence goes on along the minus strand of CAJNOL010002547.1, from coordinate 32,216 downwards.
TTCATCATCTAATTATTATTAGTAAACGATTTGATGCGTCATAGCATTTTCCGGGAAACTCATTTTTATCATAGCCATCACAAATGATATAACGGACTTTAGATATGGCCTTTGTAATGGCCGTAATGGACATAACCAAGATTGGCAGTCCATAGGACACATTGTATCTTGAGGGTGAGGGTGAGAGCATTCTTTCACCCATCATCGATCGTCACTCATACCCTAACGAATCGTTTTTTTTCAACTATGGTATGTAATCATTCTATTCTATAATAAAGCTTTGAGAAAAAACTACACTATCTTCCTGAACGAATACTAGAAAACTATTAAAATCTCGTTTTGAGAACTGGTATTGGGATTGACATATGTCTAGTATCGATCGTCATTTGTTGTGAATGATATTTGCGAAGATTTCTTTGATGAGAAATAGATATAAATTGTACATTTAATCGTTGAAGATGTTCATAGATAGCTTTTTCCATTTGTTTATCGCAAGCTGATGTTGTCTCATCAAGAATGAATAATCGTATAGTTTCTGTGCCAACAAGAAATGCAGTGACCATCATTAGTCGTTGTTGTTCTCCAATAGACAGGAGTTCGGACCAAATGTGTTTCTTTCCGTCCATAGAATAACAATCTATAAGATGACCTAGATTAAACTCATTGAGAAGTTGTTGAGCATAACTGTCATCTGTGATTGAGCTCAATCCATGTGCCTAGAGCAAAAAAAGATGTCATTATACGTTGTACGAAGACATTATATTTATACCAAACGAAGATAGGAAAGTTGTTCTCTCAGCGTTCCTCGGATTAGATGTAACTGTTGACAGAGAATAATGATATTGTGACGTGGAATTATACGTAATACTGAATTCTTATTATTACTTTCATTGAAAATGAGACCTGCAAGAAGACGAAGTAGAGAAGACTTGCCACAACCAGAAGGACCAGTGATAATAAGATTATCAGAAGAATAAAGTGTTAGATTAATGTTTGATATAAGAACATGAGATGAGTGAGGTATTCGCACATCTACTTGTTCGAACACTACGGATGGTTCATTCATTTTCGATTCGATATACACACGTCGCTTTTGTTCTTGCTCTTCGATTGCCAAACGACGATAATACCTATTAATTTCTCGAAGTTGTTCTAAAATTAAGTGCTCATTATTCCTTCTGTCTGTTATTCTCAAATAGATTTAATAAGTCATATTGAAACCTATGCTTATCATTTGAATGTTTACTTACCAAGAGTGTCGATGATACGAATTCCAATCGATTGAATACGTGTTAGAGGATCACTATAATAAGTGATGTAGCTGACAGAAGAGTAGAGATTGAACATATATACACTTAAAGTAATAAATATTTGTGCTGTTGTCGCATCTCTTACTCCTTCAGTGTAATAAGTATGAAAGAAGATCGCTGCCGGTATACCATAACTAACGAGATAGACATTTTCAATAGATAGTCTAGTGACGCCAACAATAATGGACAAGAAGTAACCATTACAAATTTGAGAATGAATTGACGAATCGAGTTTTTGTCGAAGTTCATTTTCTTCAGCTAGACGAATCTCTTCTCCCGATAAAGCAATCTGTTCAGCTTGAAGATCAATTCTTTTATGAGCATTCAGAAATTGAACGAACTGAGCTTCATTATGCACATTCCACTTTTTGAAAAGAGCAGAAAAAAGATTTGTAATGAAGAAAAAACCAAATCCGAAGAGATAAATGATCAGATTTCCAATAGATCCACCGTTTTGTTTGCTCAAAACAACGGAAATAACGATGTTTAAAGCAAACTGAGCTGTACAAATGATAAACTTGATTTCAAATAAATCATATCTATGTTATAAGATCTTACCTATGATCCCAACGTAGTATACTTGTCCAAATAATATATTGAATACTTCAGTATTCAGTTCAGCAATCTCATGTGAAATAAAATTAGGTATCATTGACATATGTCTACTGTAATACAATAGATTATTTGCATTATCTATCTCGAAAGCATCTAAGAGTAAACGTGAGAGATAATTTAATTGTCTTCGTGTATAGAGTGAGGCTAATGCTCGACCACCACCAACACTTAATGAATACGTTATAAGTATTGTTATTATAATAAGTATATAGCTAACAATATCTGATTTGATTGATTGTTTTGCTTCATCAAGAGTGATAGAACCACTAGCATAACCGGAAAGACCACTGTATAGTGCTGCAGTTCGATCAACAAAAATATAAAAAGACCATGTACTAATACCAGCCATAATGAGACTCAATAGCCAAGCGATGATTGTCTATTATAGAAAACAAATACTGACTGATTCTTCAGAATATTATTGCTTACTTCGATTATCAACTTTTGATCATTAGATTGAAATGGTAAATGCATAAATTTGAATATATCGATTATGAGTTTCCATCCAGAAGTATTTTTTTTATAAATTACTGGTATATTACCACAGTTGTTTACCACATTGTCGTTCTAAAATATTGAATAATAGAACAACGAAAGAGTTCTCAGACAAAGGTTGATTTTAATAACTTAATAGTGACTTAAGAATTGAAGATCGTACCAAACTCACTTGAAATTGTTGTGTTTTTGTTGATTTCGACTCGTTTTTCTCTTGTTTTTCTGATTTAATGTCATCATAATCTTTATTAGTTGATCCAAACCGCTCCAGTTCTATTGTCTGTTGACTGTTTCTATCTGGAAAAAATTGTAACCACTTTGTATGTAGATAAACAAGTGACGAACGATGAGAGATAGTAACAAACCACACACAAAGTTGAGTTAAGTGTAAATAAATCTTATGTTCCGTCTGGAGATCGATAGCACTCGTTGATTCATCGAGAAAAACTAAAGTTTCTTGTATTAATTGATTTCTGTTTGGTGATAAAGTAAAAAGAGCTAATAAGCGAACAAAGGATAAACGCTGTTGTTCACCCAGAGAAAGTACCATTGACCAATCAGCAATCTTGAAACAACAAAACTTCGTATCGATTAATACAACAACCATGTCTACTATTACTTACTGTATCTAAAGCATATCTTTCTAGTAAATACAGTAGATTGACTGAATGAAACAATTGAAAGAGATCTTTGTCATTGATGGTACTTTGATCATGTATAAGAAAGAGAGCTTGAAAACGTAAACTACCATGTGGAAGATAGGATCGTTGTGGAATGAATAGAAGATGATGCCTTGCCGGTAATATGATCTGTTTGGCATCAATGGATCGAAGTCCAGCACAAATAAGAAATAATGATGTTTTTCCACATCCACTTGGTCCAGAAATAAGAACGCATTGACCACGTCTAGCCTCGAGATTTACTTCACTTTGTAATAATGGCGAGCCTACAACATCTAATTCACCAAAGAAATTTGTAAAGATCAATTATTAGAAAAGAAAACAACTTCACTTGGAATCGAGATATTCAGATGACGAAGAATAAACATATTCGCATCTTCTTGTCTTATACCACTCTCTTGTTCGTAAGCGATTCGTCTTTGATACTGTTTTGTTAGTTTCTCTAGATGATTAAGTACCATCCATAGATGATCACCCATTGTAACTGTGATTAACGCGTATTCTATGATAAATATTAATTGACTCAGAAGATTGATCAAGACAGAATAGAATGGAATGACAGCTATAAAACAAAAAAACTATTTCTTTTCCTATAGATCATCTACTTACTTAAAAGATTTCGTGCTAATTCTGGACTTTGTGTTTTTCGAATATAGAAGAATATAACAGAAGGTATAGTATATGTGCATAATCCAGTAATAACAACTGTAAGAAATTTTTATAGATTTTATTCACAATATATATTGAAAATCATTTCCTCTGCTTACATGACAGCTGAAGAGGAAAATTGACTAATGCAAAACTGATAGATCCGATCAACATAGAATTACAAACAGCTGATAATAATTGTTGAATATATTTGAATTCTACTCGTTGACTTCCATAGAGTACGATACATTGAGCATAGGTTTGAATACGTTGTATATACGAACGAAGATGACCTTTTCGTTTGGACTAAACATAGAGATTAAATCTGACGAAATTTTTGAAAAAAAAAATGTAATCTTACTTGTGTTACTAAGTTCGAATTGTATAAATGTGCACCAGGTAATGTAATTAATATACAAAAAATAAATGCTATAAAACAAATCAAAATTCCACTTAAATCTCCATCTGTTGTACGTACAATAAACACACAAGCAGTAATAATCAAAGCAAACATAGAAATAATACTTTTGAAAAACAAACATCCAAAAAGTACTGAAGCAAAACTACTTGTAAACTGTTTTATATCATTAATAAACACTTTATATATGTTATCTTTTGTTTGTACCATATCATATAAGACACATCCATTAGGTGATCGAAATGATAATTCATAAAAACGATCACAAAGCCGTTGACGCCATTGAGCAGCTAAGAAATAATTACATGCTTGAATAAGACCAAAAACAATACTAAGAAAAAATGTCTTGAGCACAGTTCGCCAGATAAGTTTATTAAATAAATTTCTTCCTTCGTTCATTGATGTAATATTTGAAGCAACATTAGATAGATATAGATTATATTGACCTCCATCATCGGCTAATGTGTAAGAAAGATAACAGGAAACAGTCATGAGAAGAACTGTTAATAGAAGAACGAAATATTGAAGTATAGCAATGGATCGTGTTCGTGCTTGAGTACGATAAAAGATGAGTGAAAAACATTTGAACCATGTAACAGGTGAAATAAGTAAAAGAAAATACGGTGAATGTTTTGTTGTTATTGACTTATCTTGTACGAAAATGCGAGTATCAGATGATTGTTGCTCCATTTAAACTGTTTCTTCTTCTTCGTCATACATCTACGTATAAACGAAAAGATTCATATAAAAGGTAAAGGTATTCATCATAAATAGAGAAGAATAAACGAGAAGGAATAGTGTACTATCACGTATTGAATTGTATATGAAAAGAAAAAAGGTCAAAGTAAATATTAAGTTTATAGAGTCAATAGAACAGGAAGAAATATATATGTCACAGTTGACATGGGAATTCAGTTGAGTTTGGAATGCATGTTAATCATATGAGTCACACGATAATTAATGTTCGTTTACTATTGTATTCAACTTTTGTAATTTTAGCGATTCTAAATGATTGGTCGAACTTCTATGATTTATTTTGAATTATTTTAAAATATTTACATATAGGAAATTTTCATTTTTAACTATTCTTATTTAGTGAGTATTAGAATTTTATGAATTTTATTCATCTCCTTATAATTAATAGATTGATGTTCGTTGCCATGGAACATTCAATCAAGAAACACATTCTATGTCTGTTTGTTTTTAATTACATAAATTTTTTTTCATGTGAATCTCTTACAAAAAATGGGCATTCTTAATTCTCAACTACAATTGTACATTGATAAACTTTCTCATAATAAGTCTATCGAATAGACAATCAACAATCCGTTTATAGTTCAATTATTAATCAATCAATTCAACATCAGATCGGCTCCTATTCTAAGTAGCATGAATCATTCAATTTCAATTTTTTAACAACGAATTTGCTAACACTAAACATTTAACCAATCATTCAATCCCCCCATATCACGAGCATCGAAAAAAACTATTTTATAACAACAAATAGCTCAAATACTCTCGATTTCATTTCAACCAATGATTCAATTTCCCCATGTCCCGTTGCTCGAAAAAAGATCTATTCTATAGAAACAAATTACTCAAATATCCTCGATTTCGTTTCAACCAATGGTTCAATGTCCCCATGTCTCGCAGCTCGAAAAAAGATCTATTCTATAGAAACAACTAGCTCAAATACTCTCGATTTCATTTCAACCACTGATTTAATATCCCCATGTCCCGCTGCTCGAAAAACAATCTATTCTATAGAAACAAATAACTCAAATACTCTCGATTTTGTTTTAACCAATGATTCAATGTCCCCATATCCCGCTGCTCGAAAAAAAATCTATTCTATAGAAACAAATAGCTCAAATACTCTCAATTTCGTTTCAACCAATGATTCAATGTCCCCATGTCCCGCTGCTCGAAAAAAAAATCTATTCTATAGAAACAAATAGCTCAAATATCCTCGATTTCATTTCAACCAATGATTTAATATCCCCATGTCCCGCTGCTCGAAAAACAATCTATTCTATAGAAACAAATTACTCAAATATCCTGGATTTCGTTTCAACCAATCATTCAATGCCCCCATGTCCCGCAGCTCGAAAAAAATCTATTCTATAGAAACGAATAGCTCAAGTACTCTTGATTTCGTTTCAACCAATCATTCAATGTCCCCATGCCCCGCAGTTCGAAAAAAAATCTATTCTATAGAAACAAATAGCTCAAGTACTCTCGATTTCATTTCAACCAATCATTCAATATCCCCATGTCCCGCAACTCGAGAAAAGTGTCTATTCTTTAAAAACAAATAACTCAAATACTCTCGATTGCGTTTCAACCAATCATTCAATATCCCTATGTCCCGCAGCTCGAAAACAAAGAAATCTATTCTATAGAAACAAATAGCTCAATTACTCTCGATTTCATTTCAACCAATCGTTCAGTGTCCCCATGTCCCGACTACCGATATAGAAACTACAATATAAGGAAAATGATGAGTAACATTCACTTTTAGAAGAAAACAATAAATAGAACGACTAATGGTTTTTCATCAACAAAATAACGGTACGAAGATACTTTTTATCGTTCGAGAAGTAATACTAAATATAAATTTGACAAGAAACAAACAAGTTTTCTTGAATGTATTAGAAAAATTTTTAAACAAACAAAGTGAACTAAGTGATTCCAATCTGAACTAGATTCCAAACTCAACTGCAACATATATTCTATCATTGCTTATAAAAGTTTTCTTCTCTCGGAATTGTAACAGTCGCTCGATGAATATAGATTAGCGACATAAGTGACACTTCGATTGTATTAAATATAAGAAAATTAGAATACACATGATCCTCTAGATCAAGGATGTCTCTTGATTTGAAATATACTGTTCTTTTCTATTCAAAGATGGTAATTATGATTTTATAAGCAGTAGTATTTTCTTTTCTTTTTTTCTACTCTATTGTCAAAAGACAAAAAAATCCTCTGACGAATTAATGGATTTCGGAAAGAATATCTTTGGCTAATGAACCAGAAGTAATTAGGAAAACTTTTTCGTCAATAAATGATCATTCATAAATGACATTTTCGAGTAGGTAAAGGAATGAATCGTTTGGAGATGAATGATTGATACACCATTTTCGAAAAATTCCTAATCGTTTTGATATAATCAATACATAAATGAATGTCTGTATAAAATCGAACATAGTCATTCAATTCACATAATAATGATTGTGTTAATTTACTGCTTGGTGAATCATCGATATTCTGATCTAACCAGATCAGAGTAATGTCTTCGATGTTTTCATCCATCTGATCTGGACGTAGATCACGTCGATTTTCCAATGGAACGACACGAGTCATTTGTCAAATCCTCTAAATAATAATGTTTTATAAAATACCTGCACATGTCAGTACTACCTGACGAGCACGATAAGAATACTACTATGACATTGTTTTTATGTTGAAAATATATCCATTTTTTTTCTTGCATATTAGAAGAAAGAAAAAATAACAAAAATGATTCATATTCCTTCCTTCTGTCTTCTATGCAAAAGCTGTTCTTTTTTATTCCTAGATTACATAATGGAAGACTTGATACATTCAATTTCCTATCTACCAGTGATTTGATCTATGCATTTCATGATCTCGATTGTCGATTTAATGCTCTTCTTTTTCTTTATTTTGTCATTCATGGTCTCGACTTTCGGTCGATGTACTCATGTAATTTTGATCTCATCTGTCGAGAATGTCTTCCCACTTTACTCGAGGGTGTAGATGTGGGTGTGAGGTGTGTGTGTGGCTGGATGTGGGTGAGAGTGGATCCATGAAAACAATGTTTACTTCTTTTCTCTAAGACTAATTGAAGGAAATGGGTCAGAGTGGGGTCTCATGAATGGAGAATTTTATATTCTATTGATCGATACTATCTTCGAATTAAACGGCGATCAGAGTGGATGAGAGTGAATGAGAGCGTATTTTACTAATACCCGGAAGTCACGGATAATAGCTTATCGTTAACATCAAAATAGGAAATAACTTTTATAAATTCTACCAGATTGCATCTAATTCAATATGTTTATTCAATCACTTAAAATTTCACTCTAAAGAGTGTGTAGGAAAAGTCTTCTATTTTACTGATATTGTCGAATCACATTCTATCGAAGAAATATATCCGTTCTAAATTTCAAAATTATCTTTATCGATGATTACAGTTCAATCTATAGATTCCAAACACCCATTAGACTACAACCTTATTAAGGAATTAGCCTTATTTGCCAAGAAGATAATTGATAGACAGTCCTGACGAATTCCCTTTAAATCATTTCTCACCTTTATCGACACATGAAATGCAATCATAATCATCAAACACTTAGCTGGGTAGTTCTCGAAGGTTTTCCCTATCCTTTTCTTCCACCCTCTCGGTTCTTTCGCTCTCTCAATCTTGTCATTGGTTTTATTTCTATGCGTCGGTGATTCTGAACAACTGCATTAATTCGTTTTTTATTTTCTCAAGCACAATCCTTTATTTTGAAGAATTAAACTCTCACATGTCGACTAGAAAATCGATTGCTGAAAAGCAAAATTCCGAATAAGCTGATTGATTTGTATTCGAAGTAAATATAGGTTGATCTTTTCCTCAATTGATTTATTTCAATTTTTGATATAGAGATCATATGTCAGACGGCGCATAAATTCACTGCTGAAGTCATATCTAATATCGGCTTTGAGTTGATTGAAAAAAGATGATGACTGGAAGCGCTGAAATACTTCTTGCCAATTAAGTGTATAAGTACGTGTCGACCATTGTAAGTGAAGAGAAATTCGCTTTAGTTTATTGTTTGAAACGAACACATGTGTCCACCAATCTGCGTCTAGTAATTGTTCCCAATTAGAGCGGCAACGAACGTCAAGAATGAATGTACGAAGATTGGGACAACATGACAATAGAACTTCAAGAAATGTACTACCAAACTCGATTCCAAAATCATTGTCTTCTCCTAAGCTAAGTTTCTTCATTGCTCTAAGACCCATACGAATTCGAGTCGGTAACAGGATAGCAGATGTTGTATTATCCCTCATCGGATCACCATAAAGTTTTGCTGAAAAAGCGCGAAGTTGAGGGCATTGATCCAAAAGTTGAATAGCCATGATCACATGAAGTTTACTCACATGTATGTAGAGAAGAGATGGAAAATGAAACGTACATACATTGTCCAGAATCTGTAATTCCTGATCAAATACATTTCCATCTAGATACAATCGTTGAAGAAAAGGACAATGTTGGTGGAATAAAATCGATGCGAATTCATTACTACATCCAGATTCATCACAGTTGGCATTAATAGTGAACGAAACAAGGCTCGAAAATGATTTGAAATGTTTCGCAATATTCAATGTGTCTTCGTATGGATTATCATATGTCAATTGAAAATGTTGAATTTGTTTAAATTCTTCCACAGGAATTTCCTAAAAAATGGCGTCTTATTTCCATTTTCAAAGAAAATAGTAAAATAGAAATTTACAATAGGATGTTCTGTTCAATTCTACTCGAAACAAATTGTTTTATCTCTTCTTATGAAACATGAAGACAAGACGAATAAAATTATAAAATGCAATTCACCTTATAGAAAATGTAAATGAAATTGGAACGATTGATTAAGTAAGATGAATATAGCGAAAGAACTTTAATAGACATAAGAAGTTGATTAATCCGTTTATTAATGCCATAAAATGCCAAAAAAAGATTGATCCAGTCCAGATAATCGAAAACTTCAAGCCATAGTTCATTTGCTAAATCTTCAAGACTTGATGATACTTCGTCAAGCATTGCTTTATTCAATTCGTCGACTTAATAGTATCTGTGCAACTTTTACAAAGAGAAATGTAAGCTTTTATTTCTTTCACTCCGGCAAGTAAAAATAAAATTCCAACATGACTTGTAATCTTATGTATCCAAAAAGGAAAAGAGAAAGAAAAAAAACGCCTGTCTTCCTTGCTTTACCTTTGCTACGTGTTGATTTTCGACTTCCTTAAAGGGTATTGAAAAGGTTAAAAACAGTAATCAAGTTAAACAGAGAGAGAGTATATGTGTGAACGACTCAAAACAATAAAAAAAAGCATCAGAAAATGATCTTGAAAGATATGTTTTGCAGCTGACAAGATATCTATCTGCAATAAAGTATAAATAAGTTGTATCTCGTATTTGAAATGTGACGTCATACTTTTTCTTTCGACTATCTGCAAAAGCAAAAAAGAAAAATACGGCCATGTGTTGGTATTCTTATACCTACAGTAAACTTTTTGCTTGGCAAAGAACACAGAACGAAAAAAATAAAAATTAGCAGTATCGCATAGAGCGCAGAAATATGACTTATCGCATATCAGATTTAAAATAAGTAGACATAAAGAAAAACGGCTTGAAATTAAAAGAGGGCGCCTTTTCAATCATAGAAGCCGAAATCGAGCTGTTTGAAAATATCAATATTCCCTTTATTTTTTAAATCGATAAGAAAAAGTAAACAAGACATTGTCATATTACTCAACCGTAATTTAATCGATTGAAGTCACATTTGAACGATCTCGTATTTGATAAAAAGACTATAACAATCCAGATGTAAATGATAATCTTCAATTTCATATAGTAAATTAATTGAACTAAAAATTAGAGATAAAAAATGGTTTAGTCTAATTTTGGTAATATTTCTGCGCAGGTTTTTTGTACCAATAAACTTGATATCTTTAACTGCTCTTCTTGTTTGTAATTACATTAGGAAAAAAGATTAAACGAATTTTTTTCCAATTAATTATTTCCTTCAAAGTAATAGTTTTAAAAAAATTATTTTATCATTTACTAATAAAAATTTCGACTTTTATAAATTTCAATTCTAAAGGCAACTAATTGAGGAAAAATGAGAACATACGACAAATCCATCAGAATATAATAATCCTCCTACATAATTATAAGTCACTTTTGGATAGACTTGAAAAAATTTCAGATATTTCTTATGGATGAATTCAAATGTCATTTTACTTCATTAGAAATATTCCTTAATTTTTTCATGTATTGAAGATAATTGCCACACAAATTTAAAACACCTAATGTAACAAATTCACAAATGATTTTGTTCGTGTGGTCAAGAATAGACGTTGAACAATGATATTGTACAATCAAACGAAATAAAAGTTAAACAATATTTGATTAAAACAATTACAATAAGCTATTAGACAGAATGAGCAAAAGCTATATAGAAATGTGGGGACTCGTTTTAGTTTGCTGATCTCGATAGTGTAGACCAGGACCGAGACCGAGACCGTGAGACATCATAAACTCGTTCTTGAGTTTTTCACATTTTCAGTGTATAAAATTTTAATTACATCATTTCCCTCGTTGAATTAATTAAAATAGAAATATTTAAAAAACACCTCGAAACAAAATACAAAAAATATACTTTCTTCACAGCTTTGCTTCTTTACAAAAAGTCGTTATTCTCTTTAAAAAACGCCTTATATAGTGATGAAAAATTTATAAAAAAAAATTTCAAAACTGATGATACCACTCGATTCATCACTCTCTAAAACTCTTGGTGAAATTTACAGGTGTTAGATATCGAAAAGAACTCCATTGATCTTTAAGTCGATGTTCTTTTGATCTACATAGATACAAATAAATGCATTTTATTTCATATAACCATTCCTACAGTCGAGTAAACAAGGACAAAGAAAAGCAATAGAAATGAAATACTAGAAACGAAAATATCAAAGAAAACAGAATAGATAGGATCGAGGTATGTTATAGAAATGCACTGTAACAATTATTTTCTTTGGATGCAGTAACAATTTTCGATGCCACATTTTATTAGAAAATTGCTGATTTATCGAATAATCATCCATTCGAATACATTTTTTCTATTTGTCATAGAGAAAAGACGAACCTTTCTTTGACAAAATGATAACTTTATAACAAATGGCACTTTATAGAACAATTCAAGAAAAAAAAATTCAGAAGAAGATTTTTCACCTTCGAAACATGAAAAAGCTTGTCCCTCACGTTTCTAATAATAGTCATACAAACTATTAGTGCAAGATCATTAGATAAAACATTTCTACCTTTTAGCGTGTGAGTGTGGATGCGCGTGTTGAATAAAGAAAGGTTCACACCCACATCCCAGGACTAGACGAGAGGAATTGCTCATGATGAATGTCAATCAGGGTGTAATGACAGTGCTAGAAAATATCAATGTGAAAATATGCGACTCGCAGACAGTTCATTCTCAAATTAGCTATGTTTTATTTTATTGGATACAATATGTTCCCAAAGATGAAAGATAATTTCGAAAGTCGAGAGACAGACTTGTTAGAGAAAATTTATAAGCAAAGGGTAAACATACAATAAGAATAAGAATAAATAGTCATGATCGGTTTCGACCTTACTTAAAGATCTCATGAGATGGGTTCATTCAATTTCATCTTCATACATTTTAATACTGTATCTCCTCTATTCTATGAGTTGATGGCAGTTTTATTGCCACTTTATGATGATGAACTTGAATAATGTCATCTGATGAGTCCCTTAAGCGAGGTCAAAACCGGTCATGGCTGCTTATTCTAAGTGACACGAACAACTTTTCTCTCAGCACCGATACTTGAAAATGTAGTGGAAAAGTTGTAGAGGTTTTCAAAGTCATCTCGAGCAGAAATTGCTGGAATGATTGTAATTACCCTAGATCATATTTTAAAAGCAAAAACAATTTTAGTAGGTTCCCAGTATTTTAAGGATTAAACTGCGATAGTCTGACCGATTGACGAGTAATTTTCAAGTCCCGTAGAAGAGACTTTGGACGATCGAATGGTATATTTTTTATTTAATTACAAGTTACTGATGATGAGTTAGAAGTTGGCAAATTGAGATTCTTGCCATTTTTGCTGGAGTGATCATAATTACCTCAGTTGGGGTAATTATAATCACTTTAATCGGGCTTTTAGTATTTTCGTAAAAACTCACTGAAAATATTGAGTTTTTTGGAAAGATTTTTACATAGCTTGATAGAAACCAACTTGGGGCTATATGCTGGTAAAAAAATCTTTTTTTCCGATGTAAAATGACTGAAAAGTGACCAAAATATTGTGATTTTTTTGTTAAGTGATCAGAATTACTCCAACTGACTCTACTATTAGGTAATATTTTCTTAGCATTAAACCATGAATGTTTCATACAAGGTAGGATAGTTTCAAAAAGAGTCTATACTGAATCTCATCTTAGAAAGTTCTGAACGTTAAAATACATGTAAAGTTTTCCTTTGATCCTTCATCAGCCTCTGTTTATCAGACGAATTATACCTTTTCGAAGAGTTGAATATTTCAATGAGAGATCCTCCTATCAAACCATTTATACTCAGGTCGAGAATCCACCAACAACATACCTTCATTGATTTGAATTTTCATCCAAATATTGAACTTTCTTCAACTGTGACGAGGTTGAGACGTACGATAGGAGACTTGCTGAATACTGAGATAAAAGAAGTACAAGAACGAGTGGAAGAAAAATCTACCCAGTGCTGAATCCTCCCTACGAGAACAAATATCTGACCATCATAGATTAATCTAATCCTTCGTTTTGATCTAGGTTTTCATTACAGATACACAGAAGCAATTAGAGAAGCTGAACAGAGGCTTAGTGGCTGTTCGAACTAACCCCAATCAAGTTTTCATCACCTGGCGCTTATGGGTGTGGGTGGGTGTGCATGTTGGTGAGGTGTACGTTATAGGAATACAGGTTCACTCCCATCCACATCAACCACACCCACACCCTATATAAACATTTAGATGAATCAAATATTTCTTTAATAATATTCAATTGTATCTGAAGTAAAAATAAAATATTCTCGTGCTCTATGCATACACATGCATCATATGGACAAAGCTTCTTGACATTTTTCGGACGAAGTGAGTAAAACTTCAATCGACCAATTGCTGTTGTTAGATTATCAATAACAAATTGTCCATAAAGCTTCTCCAATTGTCATCGCCATGTATCGTACTGGTGTAGGTTTTCTGTCTCCACTTCCTTCCAGATTAGGGTGTGGAGTAGGGTGAGTGTGGATATAGGTGATCTCTATTTCATACAATCACGCCCACAGCCCATCCGTCCTACGAGTAACAGTGTCTGCTGAAAAATATTCTAAATAGTTGAATGTATGCACAGAAAGAAGATCTGATGCAACCAGATCCAATCACCGCTAATCAAGAAAAAATCTGATTGGCTGCATTTTCTGCTCTCGAAGTCTGTCTTGATAAATTTTATGAAAGATAGACCCGTCAAAGGTCAAAGAAATGGCTTTTTGTTCTATGAGAACGAACGAACAAAGGTAACTCACTCGATGTATAACCCTTCTTGCAGTAGTGGAAACAGGTCGTATCTCAATGAATCTTCTGTGATGTATATCCAATTGATAGATGCAATCAGAATGCGGGAGATACTCCACTAAAATATCAATGACTTGTGAAAGACAATAACTCACACGTACTTATTTAAAAATATAACTTGCGAGTTTATCTGTTTGTGTGCCATAGTATTGGTTTCATATAGCGTAGGAGAGCAAAAGAAAAGAAAAGAAAATAAAGGGAAGAAAGATAAGACGTGCATGCAAGTAATATATCTACCCTTGCATACTGACATCACTGGTTTCTTATTCAACGTGTTATTAAAATGGTGACTATTCTGTTGCTTTTTTTCATCATCTTACTGCTGATTTACCTAAAATTAAAATATTTTACACTTCGTGGTCCAATACCTGGCTTATCTCCACATCTTATTTTTGGAAATCTTATTCAATCAGGTTTATTATTGGGTAAGAGACCCACATCTCAAGTCTACATAGTATTAAAGAAACGTTTTGGTGATATTTATCAATATTGGCTTGGTTTCATGCATTTTGTTGTTGTACATGATATTGATGATGTTCAGTACATTTTTACTCATCGAAATATCTATGATCAAGGACAAATATTTTTAGAAAGATTTAGCATTTTATTTCCTGAAAGTATTATATGTAACATAGGTATAGTTTATTTTTTCTAATTGTGACAAAAATGTATTCATTTTGATTAATAGGTTCTAAATTCAAACGACATGGTGCTGTCACTATGCCATTATTTCGTCGTAGCAAGATTATTTCGAACATAAATTTAATAATTGATGCTACTGATAAATTCTTAGATAGATGGCGTGCTAGATCATCGGAGCAGGTGCATACAGATATTATCGAGCAATGTCAAAATCTGCTCCTTGAAATCTTTGGATTAATTGCTTTTGATTACGATTTGGCGATATTCGATGGCAATGATTCAAGAAATAAGAATGAAATGGCTAAAGCTCTACTAGATATCATGAGTACATTTAAAATGGCTATATATGCACCTATATTTGTATCAGTGATCTATATGAAATTAAGTCGTCAATATAAACAAGCTAAGGCAACAGTTGAACGATATCTGAATAAAATAGTCGAACAAGAATTGGCTGAAAGTCCAGAGTTAAGGGCACAACGAAAGAAAACTTCATTAATCGCATCACTTATTAGTTCATTGCAAACAGATGAAGCAGATGAAGCAAGAAAAAAGGAGGAAGACAGAAAAGGTAAAGTTTATCTCTGTAAATTTTGAATTAAATCATTGTTTCCAATGATTTATTGTGTATTTTTGCATTGAGTCTTTCCTCTCAATATAATGCAATCAAATTTATCGAATAATTACGATTGAAAAATTTCATTTGCACCGGCTTCCCACACAACGAATGCTTATATGCATTGTATGGGAGCTCTTAGCGTTGAAACAGTACTCATTTGATGGTTCTTTTGTGCTATTAGACCACTTTTCCATTTAGTAATTCATTCTGAACACTTCAGATCGCTCAAGAGCCAAAGAGAAAACTTCATTTGTAGCCGTGACGGTACTTTTATAAGATGAAATCAAGTATAATAGATTGATTCGATTTGAAGTTAAATACACGAAATCTGATAATTTACCCATTTGTATTGTTAAATTTTTGTACGAATGAAAAGAAAATGAAGAATCCAAATCATACACATAGATCTATTTTACTTATCAAAAATGAATTCGTATCGGTTAACAATTGTTTCCTCTTGCATGATGCTAATTACTCAGTTTTTTAAATTTGTAGTACCTCATATCTCATAAAACTTTACATTACATTATATAGGGTCCGGGATTTTTCAAAGAACATTGAAGGAATAGTAACATGTGGGAATCACCTAAAGCGCATTATCAAGCAAGTTTTGGGAACCTACTTCATCCTTGATGACTTTGCTATGCTGTTCTTTTGACAATACTTTAATGTGAAACAGGGAAATACGATTCATGTTGGCGTGGATACCTGCAGTTAAAAACTTAGACCTCTCAGAGGTCAAACGGCTAGTTTTTCCAATTTACATGGAACTGTTTGTCATGTCAGTTGATTTCCTTAACTATATTCAAGTCAAATTATCATTCTCAACAAGAAAGTATCGAAATAGAAACAGTAGTTGCTGATGGCAAGCATAGATCGAGTTATTCAAATTTTAAGGTATTGAAAATTTCCATACATGGGATTCTACCATTATAAGACATCAAAATGCATGTATGTATAAGGCTTTATTTTTTTCTCAAGAAGCAATGTTATTGATGTGTTGAATATATGTTAATACAAATATATATCTGTAGTCTCATTGGTCTATGTTTATATTTGTATGAAGCTTGATAAAAAAACAATGAAACTATCGTCTCCAAATTAAAGAAAATCTCATCAAAGGACCTAAATATATTAGACTAGATACTGACCTGACGACTTTTTACTTTCAAGTATTCATATAAGAGAATCGAGTTTGTTACGATGAACATTCTGATATTCTTTTATCCATATTTTAGATATATTTTTATTGTAATAAGCTGCAGTGTATTTCAGTCATTCGATTCTATCTGACGTTTTTACAATGAAGCTATATTAAGATATTAAGCCAATTCTGAATACGTCAAATTCTAACTCAAGGCTATCGCAGCAAAGATTTAGTCGCTTTTCTAGTATTTGACAGCAATCGATGTGTCGTGGGTACTACGTCATAAATAAAGTAATAAGTGTGATTATTTTGTTTTTTATCATAGCTAACTGTACACGAGCCATCAAAATTGAGGTCAATCTCTGGTTTTATGCATTGTGTTTCTCAGATGAAATGTTCTTTAATTTTGAGATAGTAGTTTTATTTGTTTTTATCAGATTTCATACAAATATAACCATAAACAAGCAAACTGAACAATAAGAAGAGAGACTAGAGATCTATATTTGCATTAATATATATTCAACACATCAATAACATTACTTCTTGAAAAGAAAATAAAGCCTTAAACATATATGCATGTTGATCTCTTATAATTGTAAAATCCCATGTATCTAAGTTTTCAATACCTTAAAATTTGAATAACTCGATCCATGTTTGCCATCAGCAACTATTGTTTCTATTTTGGTACTTTCTTGTTGAGAGTGATAATTTGACTTGAATATAGTTAAGAAAATCAACTGACATAACAAACAGACCCATTCTCAGTGTTAAACACGTCAACCAGATACTTATCAAGAAAGTTACAGAAAACTTTAGGCAGATGTCTAAGTCTATACAAATCTTGTCTCGCATAGCTCATTATGAAAATTATTTCAGAATGTGTGGCATATTGTGTACCATTCACAAGTTGTTTTTCATATATTTGAAAAAACTAATTAAAAATAAGAACAATTAGTTCAACAATGTACGAAATCGAAAAAAACATTAGACTTCTTACGTGCGATATTGACAATGAAATGCTTTAAAATTAGTGAATTGAAAATTAGAGGTAATGCTGTTATTCAGCATGATAGAGTTATTTTTTAGTTTATAGTTTTTTCCATACGTCTCCAGTCACACTGTCAATCTGTTATACTATGTTTTTTGAATGAAACCTTAATTGTAATTCATTTTGCAGTTTTATTCTTTTATCTCTTCAATTCTGTTGTTGACAGGTCTATCACGAGCAGAAGTTTTTGATGAAGTGCTCATGCTTTTGATTGCTGGTTATGAAACAACATCTACTGCTCTTGTTTGGTGCATTTATCATCTAAGTAAACATCCACGAGTTCAACAAAAGATCAAGACAGAACTAATGGAAAATACTAGCAGTCAACATTTATCATTGGATCACCTCGACTCACTCGTATATTTGGATTGTTTTATTAATGAAGTACTTCGTTATTCTCCAACAATTGATTCAACATGTCGTTCAGTGATGGTCGACGATTGTCTTCCTAAAAGTGGTACTCGACTTTACAAAGGTGATCAAATACTTATTCCGACATCTGCTCTCGGTCGAGACAGTCGTCATTGGAAAATTGATCCTGAGTTATTCTATCCAGAAAGATTTCTTAATGAAGATAAAAATCATCATCCTTATGCATTTCTACCATTTGGAAATGGTCATCGTCAATGTGTTGGACGAGATTTGGCTCTATTCGAAATAAAAGTAATTCTAGCTCGTATGTTGCAACAAGTGACATTTGGCGACGGTGGTCCTGAAGTTAATGCAGGCGGATTTGTTCAAAAACTGACTATGTTGCCCAAACATATCGGAGTCACTATTGATTTCCATTGATACAAGAAAATCAATTTTTTTTCTTATTTCAACTTTTCCATCGTCTTAATGACCAAAAATTTTGCGTGATACATCGATAAAGAATAGTGTGCTAATAAAACAATTTATCACTTGAAATAAATGCAAATTCACTAGTATACGAAAGTGAGAAATCAAGGGCGTGGGTGCGTTTTTTGTTTTAAACCACACCTACACTTTATAATATCTATTTTAAACTGACTAAGTGATCGTAGAATGAGAGGACATCTTTCGAGGCTTTCTTTTTGGAAATGTGATGCAGCAAAATTCAAGTTCTTTCTGTTCGAAATCGGATTTTTTCTGTATTTTGTTTTTCGAGATATTAGTTTTACGACATATTGTCTTTCAAGATATTGTGTTTCGGGGTTTTTATTTTTGAAATTTCTTCTTTCGAGATTTGGACAGCAATTTGAAAATACATATTTCATTAATAAAAAATGTTTCCTATAACTAAACATCGCTTCTTTCTTGAACGAATCTATCTGAATTATGAACACGTTCTGAGTCTGTAGGAATGTGTTCTTCTTGAAGATGTTTCAAACGAGTTCAATGAGAACGTGTTCTCCTTAAGAAGAAATGAGTTTCTCTTTATTAAGAATGGGTCCAAGTCCATTCTGCTATTTTGTGAAACGAGTCCAAACGCGTTCTTTTCTCTTGAACGTGTTGTTATCCAATAAATTGCGTTCCATTTTTTCAAGAACAAGTTCTTGGTCGTTTTCTTATCACTATTTTTTCTTGAATATATGTTTCTTTTCTCACAAAAACCTAGAATATTGATTATTTTGCTTTGCCACTTAAGTCCTCACGACGGAATAATGAAAGAATTACGTAGGTACGGGTATTCTCCTACACTCACACCGGTCACAGACACTCATGAACATATTTTTTGCGTTTTTTCGGATGGATTTATTTCATTGTAGATGCATTTATTCAACGTGAAGTTTTTATGGTTATTGTGTGTGAGTTAGAAGTACCGCCAGCGAAAACGTGAGCACAAATAGGTGAACCGTTAAGCGGTTGACCACTATTATAAAATAGATGGTAAAGAATCATTTATCAGTATTTTGTGCATGTCTATATTGTAAGAACGGATCATCTGAGACAGCTTGAATTTTAGCTAGAGAGCGATCTTATAGAGTATTCATTCTGATAAAATTTTCAGGTATCTAACTACCTCTTGTGACTTAAAAAATGCCTTCATCAAAAATGCAATTTCGATCCAAATAGACTATGGGTGACGATGGAGGAAGGAGAGCAAAGGGTTGTAGTAGGAAACTGGGTTCATACTAGTCAGGTTTCTTTGGTTTTGAGCTACATGCTCAGTGCTATGCAGACAAGCGAGAATAGACCAAGGACATTCTTGAATAGCCTGGAGTTCCTTATCAAAACAAGATCCCTCGAAATACCTGATTTTCATGCTTAATTTAATTAGATCGTTCAGAAGCTAACATAAACGTTTCTACATACCGATACAGTTTTTATCAAATATAAATCAACATGTGATTCTCTATTAGTTGAAATATTAAAAAAAAACGTTTAAAATGAGAAAAATTTATTTTCAAAATTTCAAGTAGCTAACGCCAGATTTTGACGATCGAAAAAGCTTGATTATTTTCAAAGAAGTTGAATATGTGAGTTATTAGGATGTGGGTGAATAAAGATAACAACCACATTTACACTACCCTATCCTTGATTATTCTGCAACTTTTGTTAGAGTGTATGAACTCGCTCTTGATTTAATTTATTGAGAAGAAATAAAAACCACATGAATAAGACAATAAATAAGCAAATCAGTAAATAAACATAAATATTGTTTATATAATAGTAAAAGCTACATCTGCTGAAGCTGTTTTTGTATCATTACCAGTAGATTTTCCTGATCGAAAATAGCAGTAACCATTGTAATAAAAGATTGTTCTTGATGGACAACATTTCGGGAAACCTTGAACACACATAGGATATGCAGCAGAACAACAATAACCATTACCAGAATTGGTAACACATTGTTGACCATTAATAACACCAATGTGAAAGATTATCATGACGAGAACAACAGCAATAGTCGCTATTTTTGTTTCGTATTTGACCATTTTTGTAATGATACGAATGTATAAATGTAACACGTCTGTTACTCTTAAGACTTTACATTCTTATTTATAGGGCAAAATACGGAAAAAATAATAATTAATGTTTTTTTACAATTTATTCATCTTACATATATTAGCCATCAATGCCTAATCGTAACATAACTCATTAACTCGACGAGAGAGCGAGCATAATATCGAGTTGTCGATTCATCCAAAATTGAATATGTTTCAATTAAGTTAGCATTGCTACCCTTTTCTTATTTTAAAATTTAGTTTCGAATTACTTTCTTTAAAGAACATGAGATTATTTGATCTTTGAGAGAGTTTAGTTTTCTTAATCTTTGACAATCATTCAGTGAAGAAATGACGACTTCATTGAAATCTTGTTGAAAATTTTCTTAACACAGTAAGATTTATTTTCAAGGAAAATAAATTATTGGCAATGACTTGGAAAGACTTGCGTTTTAACTCAGTCAGAGATGTAGGGCAACCAACAATTTTCTAACATATTTTAAAGTATATGCGTTGTTTGCAGAAAAGATCTGTTGATTGTTTCTTTTGTACATGATCTCATTGTATTTCGAAAAATTAAATATTAACAAATGGTTTCGATGAATTCGATATGCGAACTGCTTTTCGACAAAGGAGAAAGTATTTATTGTGATATGTTCTAATTAAATCAAGATGATTGATTCGATACAGTTGACAACACTTTCCATCGAATATTCAATGAGAAGCGAGTGAATTTTCGTTCTATTGCACTAATCTTGGGATAAGTGAATTCATTTCGTCTGTGTATTTGTCTATAATATGTTTTTAAAACTATAATCTACTACATGCTACCGTTTACAAAGCGTAGAATCAATCGTTCTCATTAAGATACACGGTTTAAAGCATCTCAGTTGAGTGTATCCACAAGCGAATTTGAGGAAGGGTACCCGTGTCTCTGGCGAGAGTGCAGCTTGTAAGTGAGCGAAGTTGTAACCTCTTGACATAATCATCTTCTATTGATGAGGATGATAGTGAATTCTGATGCTAATTCAATGTCTTATCTCGACATTCAGCAGTGAAGCCACGTCATTCTCTCATTGTCTTCATCAAATTAAAAACATTTGATCAATTTTTAAATTTATTTAAAAGCTTTCAGCGAAGCTCATTTGGTATTAAAATGTAAAACTACTATAAACCCGTTTTGGATACTCTTGGAACGGAAAAGTGACACTTTCAGTTTTTCTCTACTTCCTCTCGCTTCTCTTATTACTCCCTTTTGACTTCTCTTTTTACGTTTAGTTTTAAATCACGAGAACTATACTACGTAGTTCTTTCCTCCCTCATTACTAAAAATAGTTTAATTAGGTAATGATTAATATATGTAAGATGAATAGATTGTAAAAAACATTAATTATTATTTTTTCCGTATTTTGTCCTATAAATAAGAATGTAAAGTCTTAAGAGTAACAAACGTGTTACATTCATGCATTCGTCTCATTACAAAAACGGTCAAATACGAAACAAAAACGGTGAGGGTGTGGGTGCGGGTGGGTGTGGGTGTCGGTGTATAGGTCTTCTCTTCATTCACATTCACACCCATACCCACACCCACACCTACACCCACACACCCACAGCCACCCACACCCACACCTTTCTGTTGCTAGTGAATGAATAAATCTCTTGGTAATACAGCATGTTTTATTTTGTGTGATTAGTGAATCTATTGTTTGCTATTACTTTTCGAAAATATCTGTATTACGCTCCGAGGAAAATTTCTATACTGTTTTGTGTTGATTCTAATTTGATTTGAAATAATACCAATGTTTCTTTAAACATCAATAGTGACATTTATTAGATTTTCAAGATATGAAAATCCTAAAGAGATCCGAAACAAAAATTAACAAAGTTCTTCTTGAAAAGGTTCGACTATGATCCTGAAACAGTTAAGAAAGATCCATATTACAGAAATGATCAGAAATCAAATAGGATCATGACTGAAACTTCATTATATTCATCGTTTAAAATAATGACTAATCAGGCTTTATTCCTGATAAGATTTTTGTTTCATGTAACTATAACTTATAACAGACTCCTCACACAAACATCTCAAATAGATCCACATGAAAACATGACAAAATCGTGACATAATCCTTTCCATGATTTGTCTCGAGATCTTCTGTAGGATGAAGAGTGAATCGGCACAACATGGTGCGTCCGCACTGCATACAACAATCTGAGCAGAATTCGAAGAAATTCGAAAAAGAATCATGTTTAGATAAGACTTCAAGCAAGATTCTTTATTAAACTTGATAGCATCTCGAAAGATCCTTCCACAGTATCTTATTGAATGGCTATATTAAGATTAGAACAAAGTTTTCACATATGTTTGTGATATAACCTTACAAATCTAACTATTGAACCTTTCACAAAACGTGAGAATCTTTCAAACAATTTCGTTACTTTTTCTATTAAAATCAAACTAAATAAATAAATAAATAAATAAATAAATATATAAAAATTTATTGATCATGTCTAAAAAAGGAAGAATATCCATAGGTGTTGCGAGCATGTTCAAATGCATGAATAAGATTAGACCGTCGATGTTCATTCATTTCAATATCAGTATATGACTCTTTTTCATGAACTCGAATCAACTTCTTTTGTTCGGGTGATGCTGTGAGAATGCAATCGCTTGACATAGTAATCGAAATGATAATTGAAAGAATATCATAATTCATGTCATTTTCATTAGCATAGAGATTAAGAAAATAAATCACGGGTAATTCAAAGTAACGAAAAAAGAGTAGATTTTCTTTTGATATTATTGCAAGACGATGTAACGTGTCATTGTTGATGTTTTCCAACGCGGACGGAGCAATTTTCAATTTCCATATTATTGATCCGTGTGCTGCTGATTGACGACTTAAGTTAGCGAAAGAGTCATAATTATCTAAAAGTGTTTGAAAGTTTTCTCGAGTGGTAATTGGTTCTTGTCTTTTGGCTTGTTCTTGTACTTCTTTTAAAAACGTTAAGAATTCAGTTTCATCACTGATTTCGTATAAAGTAAATAGATCGGATGGAAGTTTGAAACGTTTAAGACTGATTGTATTAGGTCCTGTTTCGATAAGATCATGTAATCCTTCAAAATCATTCGAAATATGATCATAGTTTTCTTTAAGAACTCTGATATTCTCTTCTGACAATAAATCAACTAAAAAATAATGCCGTTTAGATGGATCTTCTATGAAAAGATCTTCTTTCCACGCATCTATCCAACACTGATGACCTGTGAGTCCAACAAATGATTCGAATATATATGTGTTTGCAATATCATTAGGTAGACGATCTGTATTTGATATCCATGTTAGTACGGATTTGTTCACCCTCTGATCAATCTCGTTTTGATCCTCGGCAGAAAATGAACATGTTCCATTAGGAAACCAATGAGCAATACGAGAACAATGTCGAAGACCAACTAAATCTCGTGGTTCACTATCAATAGTTGACCAAAATTGCTCAATACATGAAGGAGATCGTTTTAACTCGAAGAATAAACGAAATGTATGTTGGATACGACGATTATATTTTTCATATGTTATGAATCGAATAACTTCTTTCTTTTGATCATTTGAACCGAATGATTCTAACATTCTGACCATATAACGAGCAGAAAGATATTCTTGAAAGGTGCGATGAACAAAATAATAGATATTTTCGAGGATTAAAGGCGAAGAGTTTCGTGTTTGAGGTATAAGTAAAACAATTTGTAGTACGGAGAGGCGTAGTTGACCTGCAACGTTGGTTATTTCTTTTCCAGTGATCGTGAATCGATGTTCTTTTGTTGCATCAAATGCCAAACATTCCAAGTAGGCAAATGCTACAGCATTGGGTTCTTGATAAATATCTCTTTGAGCTAAAGCGGAGTTACACAGACGATGGAACTTTAGCAAATATTGTTGTAAAAGATGGTCACACATTTTCTGATAAAGTTCTCCAATAGTCATTTGATCATCTAATTTTACTTTTCCAGTCTCCCATAAACTACAAATGATTTCGAGACATGCAGGAACACATGCTGTTTGTAAGAGTTTTCTAGAATCACTAATAAATGACCAGCATCCCCTGGCAGTAGTTCGAAAGATATACGAAAAATAGTTGTATATATATTTTTCAATATCTTGATCAGTGAAACTTAAAATCTGAAGTTGAATATCGTAATGGAAATCATATGTTGCATACGGGCGAGATGTTAGAATTAGACATGATTTGTCAAATAATTCTTGTTCGATCGGAAGTAAATAAGTTGGAATCGTTCGTTCATCACATCCATCGAGAATCCAAAGAATATCTGATGAATTCTCAAAAAGATTTGTTAATTTTTGTTTGTCTAAATGATGAAGTTCGCCTCCTGTAAAGCATTCTTTTTCAATAATATCGATTAAAGAATACTTATTAGATCGTGGTGGATAGACTTCTGAATTTAAATTTCTCATTTTAATATAGAATAACCATTCGAATTTATTTCGCCATAATTTTCCAATAGCCCATGAATATGTTATGTATTGACAGGCTGTTGTCTTACCACAGCCAGCTTCACCTAGTATAAGAACATGTGATTTAATAGAAAGATTTTTTAGTTCTATTCGTATTCGTGTAATATTATGTTCGAATCGTAAATGAACATATTTGTCATCTAAAAGAGGACAATGTTCAATATTTGTGTTACTAGATAGATGTTTATAATATTGTTTATAGGTGTTTTTCAGTTTAATCTGAAGACGCGTTCGTTCTATAGTAGGTAGACTATTTATATCTTCGTCTTCTGCTAATGAATTAAATCGATCGAAAATATCATCGAGTTTACGCATATGTTCCTCTTTACAACGTCTCGCAAGTACATCTAAATTGTATTTTTCTAAATCTAGTAATTGGTAATAAAGTTCCTGATGTATTTCACCAATACGTAGCCATAAACCGGGCTCAAAGCATTTGACAACACAGTTGACGTTGGCTTGTTCAATAAACCAAGGTACATTATCAATTTGTATTTCTTCGAGATGACGAATCTTCTCATTGAGATTATAGATCAATAAACGACCTTTTTCTAATGTCAAATCTCGTTTGACACTATCAATTAGTAAAACAAAGTAATTATTCAGATTCGCATCTAAATTGTGCACATGCAATTGACCGAGTATTTTGGGTTTAATTCGTATATCACCATCTTTAAAACGCTTGATTTCGTGCATATCTGGTGGATTTTTAGAACTAGGATTATCAATTCGAATAATGAAATGTGTTTGACTAATACGTCGAAATGAAACACAAACAGCATGTTCTTTCCAACCAGTTGGAATAGTATATTCATCATCAATTTCAAGTTGTTTTATTTTACTTATGAGGTTTTTTGCGATTTTTCGATAATATTTCATTAATAATGATTGTGACGATTTTATTTGAGAAAAACTTTGATTCATCATTGATTTAGTAATATCTACTGGAATAAGTAATATTCCAATAATAAAATAATATGTTTCTAAATTATGTAAAAGTTCTTTTTCAATAATTTCGATCATATAATCATCTTTGTTGATCTTCTTATCAATAATTGTTCGGACGAGAGTGTAAATACGCACTTGGAGAAATATTTCTGGTCTAGATCCATCACTTAAACTTCGTCCACGATGAGAGGCATTATCTATATCACGAAGAGCAGGAATAAGATTATCAAACTCTACTTCAGTATGTTCAGTAGTAATACGAGTATAAAGAAGACGACTTACAGTATAATCAAAAAGTATTTCATTTCTTTCTCTGTGTAATCGATCATAATGATTGATATAGAATGTCCAACGTTTTTCAAGTTGTAATTTTGTTGGACTATTACGATGTTCATAAAGAAGAAGAAGTTCCTCGTGTCGACCGAGTTTTGCAGCCAATTGGATAGGAGAAATAAATGTGTTAGTTAATCGATCAAAATGAGATACATTGCGAAGAAAATATGATAAATGCCAATTAAAATCAGACAGATTATTATTAAAACGAGAGAAATTACAATCGACGCATTGTTCAATCAAATTTTTGACCATTTCTGAATTGCAATTATTTTTAAGTGTGTTATATAATTGTGTTTCGAGTGTTTCATTCATATTAGCAAAAAAACATGTGTTGTTGTTCTTCAATATAAAACAGATGAAAAAACATCAAGAAATGTCTACATTACAACATCTTTGCATTTGTTTTTTCTTTCTTTTTCTCTAACTAGACATGCGCTTGCTGACGACATTTTTTTCTTTTATTCATTACTTGTATTTTTCAAAGTTAAGTGATGTGTCGTCAACAGCAAGCAATTGTTTTTTCGATGATAGGCAAATAAAAAAAGAAGTATTGAAAGTATATACATGGATTAAAGACATTTTTCATATCATTTTAGCGATTCATTGCACCTTTTTTTGTACTTCTCTATAAATAAGACATATTAACCCTTTGAGTACCGGATTATTTTTATATAATAAAAATTTTTATAATTTCAGACTAACGTTTATTTCGCAAAAACTATCACAAAGTACATGAATTAAAATGCTTGTAGAGTGTGATAGTCTTTAAAACAATCCATAAGACACCATCTCACGTCACATTCAATGCATTCATACGAAGTATCTCTTCTTAATCTGGCTCTTCTCACAGTATTGGCACAAACGTAATATTTCCTTCTTGGATTTAGTTGAGTCTCTGTTGATTCAATGCGCGAAGGAAAATGTTATAAAATGTGATCAATTGATCAGAACCTTTACTATAGATAACACTCTTGAATGACTGTGTTAATATGAAAAATTCTGTTGATAACGATTATTCTTTCTTAGGAAATGTTGTCCAATGACTTATGTTCTAATTCATTGAATCACATGATGGTCGATAGAAATATTAGGGAACAACCAATATTTATCACTAGGTACAGATAGTCTTAACCGTACAAATATCTTAAACGCAAATATTCATGTAATTCATATCATAAAATAATCAAACAATCATGTTTTCTAAAGTTATTCAGACCCTAAACTATCAGGACGCGAATTCGCGTCGCCAGTACTCAAAGGGTTAAAACAAAACGATGAGTAGAAATGGATCGATACAGTTGAGTTATATATGGTTTTTTATACTTTGGTTGCTATGCATATAAAATTCTTAAAAAAGAATCAACTACCACTAGTTTTTATTCTAGAATGTATGAATCTTCACATGTTCGTTCATTTTATCATCAATCTACAAATTTAGACAATTTGTTGTCTATTTTATATCTGAAAGTAGATTTTAAGTCAAAAAATATTCTTGAACAAGCTACAAACAATTACAACAAAATAATATTAAAGCAAATGTTTCACTTGTGCACTTTTTTTAAAGGGTTCTTTACGAAGACTTTCCAAGTTTTAGTTCGAATTTGTCTTCACCACGATAGCTATTAGTTTCCACACGCCATTTGCCTTCGAATTGTGCATGATTTTGATTCCACGTCAATTGTATAGTTACTGTATGTCCGAAGTTTTCTTTAAGGTCACCAGCACCTGGTTGATAATTTTTGTTCAACGCTATCTGCTGGTTTTCTACAGAAAATGTCCCACTAATAGTGAATGGACCAACATCATCGTATCCATGTCCAGTCACTCTACTTGCATACTGATCAAACATGAGTGATATTTGATGAGGTCCATGCCAACGACCATATTGATGATATCGACTAGTCCAATCTCCACTTTTGAAATATGCTGGTTCATTCATTGGACGAACTTTGCTATCGCCTCCACGGTCGCTTTGATAGCTGACTATAGCATTTGACTGTACCTGTCGACGTCGATATCGCCTGTAACAGTAAACAGAGAAGAAAATAATCGCAAGTAAGGCAAAAATACCACCAATCACACTGCCAACAATAATTCCCGTTGACCGACAATTCGATCCTACGCAACTTCCACTGACTCTTCTACCTAGAATTCATCCATATACTTTATCGAAAATATTCGCATTTTATATGAAAGACTTACTTGAACTACGAAATCCACCACTTCCACCAGTTCGACTTCCACCGCGAGCACCTTGACTATAACTAAGCGTCGTGAAGAGTGCCACAAGTAAGAGTAGACGAAATATAATGTGCATTGTGATGTAAATTGTGTCGTATGGTATTAGATAACTACACGCTCTTTTATTCTCAATTTCATTATGTGTGAATACAGAGAAAAAGGATAGTTGTGTGACAGAATCGAATAAAAAGTAGGTGGGCTTGATGAGTGAAGGATTCGTACGTCATTCGTAAATAAGAACAGAAAAAGTGTTACAGTGATGAATTCTCACAATTCAGATTTTTCTTTGCCGTTTATTGTTACTAATATAACACGGCACATGGTTGCTTCCAGTTCTTCATATTGTGACGCAAATGTGTGTAGAATAAATATGAAACAAACGTATTAAGACTTTATCATGATGATAATATTTTATTTCGTTACTAAAACATTGAGTTTGACTCATATCAGCAAAGATGATTGTCGACGTTAGAGAACGGTAATCGAAACGGAAGCTTATAGGTGTGTATGTGCTATACGAAACGCGTAATTTACATATAGGCAGCGATGCTGAAATTAGTTTTCTGAATGCTCAATAGAGTAATGAGTTACATTCACTGAAAGATAATACACTGATGATTAATCAGTTATCTGGAATTTCAGCCACTCTCGTGGAGTGTGTGGGTGACGTTGTGGGTTCTCTCATATCTCCACACAACCACACCGAAAATAGTTTTTATATTCATGATGAAATACTGTCAAAGACTTCCACAATTGAGATCCAATACTAGCATTGTACTGGTATATCACCAAGTCATCGTGCTCAACAGTTATGCATATTATATAGATGAAACGCACCGATTAATGCTTAACCATATTCTTTGACTACGTTTTTCTCACAGCAGGAAAATATATCGAGATTAAATTTAAATCTAGTCTACCAGTTTTGTCATGAATATGAAGTTCTTATGAAAATACACATACAATATAATAACCGTTTTAGTTCGTCTTTAATTTAAGGCTTGATGGGTTTTATGCCATGAAAAATCATCTAAACATGACAGTTTGTAATTTATTAAAAAACAAAATTATTAATATATTTGCGCGTAGACTATTTAAAACTGTATATTCATGACTATGAAACAGAGAATATCACATATATTAAGCAATTGTAAACTATTGAATATGAAAACTAAATGAAAACCAGAAGTAAATTTGTAGTATTCGATATGAAGTCACATACTACATATAGGTTTTGCTTTTTAAGTCAGAATATGCTCAGTTAAAGGAAAACTCTATGCTTACTCACAGAGAAAGTCCGAATTCAAACTGAGGATGTGGGTGTTTCTTTAACTCCTAAAACTCCGCCAGCTACACTCGTTGGGGACAAAATTGAAGATGAAGGAGCACGGCATTTGGCTGAACGTTACGAATTAACATGAAAAGTTACACACCCTTTTAGTCGCTTTTACATCTATATCTCCACTTTGTTGCACAGATTATGGTTCTATTGAGTTTTGCTGGCAATGAAATCGGAGACAAATTTTGTGGACTTCTACAAGAATCATTTGGGGTGTGGGTGTAGGTTTTCGTGTGGGGATGGGTGTGTGTGGGTGTTGGTGTTGTCGTCGTTTATACCCACATCCTACATCACACCCATATCCACACCTACACCTACACCCACACTCGCACCCCCCCCCCCCCCCCCCCCCTCTGAGCGAAATCAAAACCGATCGTGGTAGCTTATACTCACTCTTTAGTTTTATATTATTTCTAGTGACTCAATCATGAATCATTTTTAGTTATCATCTTTTTGCTTTGCCGAAGACTGAATGATGCTCCTGAAATATTTGCTAGTTCTTCACAACCTGCATGTTTGCAGAACAGCTTTATCTAGTTTGTTTTGTGACTCTTAAAAGGCTTTTTCTCCTTAAATAATGAAATTAAACGCCCAACTTGGTTATTTCCTCAATGATGTTCTACAAATATTCTGCATTTTTTACATCATTTTATTCATTACGTATTGCATATTATGATGTGTCTGTCGAAAAGCAGAGCAAAGCAAACTTGTCTCAAAGTAGGCTATCAGAGTTTCCGAGAAACTAAAAAGAAAATTTTCATTACCACTATGTCTGAAATCCTAAATGAAAGGAATATTGAAGTACATGGGACAGCAATTTCCACGCACGAACCTCTGTCTTCACCCATATATTTTGCTAGGTAAAATCTACCATACCTCACCCTGCTTCCACCTCCAGACCGTCACCGAATTCGATTAAAGGAGGCGTGTCAAATTATGTACTTGGCATCTCCAAAAATCTGACTCTTGTTTCATTATCCTAAGAGTCAACACTCATCCCTAATTATTTTTCATGAGTTTATTTTCTGCTTTGTAACCATTCACTTTTCCATAATCGGGCTCTTCTCAGGGATAGAAAAAAAAATTTGTCACCATTCTATTAGATGTTCATATGGTTCAATAGAGTTCAGTGTGCTGATTACAAATATTACGGGTGGGTGTGAGTGTGGGTGTAACTGTGGCTGTAGGTGTGGGTGAATACAGAAAATATTAGTACCCACACCCACACTCACACCCACACCCACATCCACACCCCACACCCATATCTGCTGATCTAAGGGCGCGAACTTTTATTCTCAGGCAGTGAAAAAATATATTTTATAGAATAAAGAGAAGTGCCATTAATTATAGATCAAAGACAATGGAAGACGAGATACAGTACAGCCTGTCCACAGGTAACGCACTCACTCATATCTGACCTTCTGATTGTTATAAGTCGATAACTTAGGGTTGCTCAGAGCTGAAATTTGCACTGAAGCGACATGTATGCAACTTCTAGTTTGTTTAAAATTTTCATTTGATTTGATTGAACTTCGATGAAAAAATGATTGATTTTGGATGATGGCCACCATTTCTTTTCGTCATCAATCAATAAGGAATATAGGAGAACCTATAAAAAATTGCTCAATGGATACGTTCGGTCGCTTTTTCTTCGAGAAATCATCCGTGCAACTTTGGTCACGCTGAGCCGCCATTAACCGGACGAGCTGAGTAACAAGAATATAGTGAATATGTCTCCGTTCGATATTACTGTAAGGCTGTGGCTGTCTTCTCTTCATTCACACTCACACCCACATCCTATTATTATAAAAATCAAGAATTTGCTAGAGAAAATAATTCATCTTTATTATTAGAATATAAA
>CAJNOL010002546.1:0-36808 GCA_905250125.1 Rotaria sordida | reverse complement strand
AATTAATGATGAAAAATGAAAAGACAGATGATTATTGTATAAAATTTATTTAAAGTTTAACTTTACACTTTCCAATTGTACGATATAGAATTTGTTTATCCTTTCCTTTTGGGTTGCTCAGAAGAAAAGTCGTATGTGACTATAAAATGATGTGAATATGAGTGTGGGTGTGAGTCTTCGTTTTCTGTTCGTGCATATCCATACCCACCCTATTTGTGATTGTTGTGAATAAAAAAAAGATTTCTCTTGAGATCATAGACATGGAACCAAATCAGATTTAATATTAAATTCTAAAGAACTGTCTGGCGTAATTATTTCATCGGATGATGACAAAACAATTAAAGATGGACTGTCATGGACTTTGAAATTTTTGTAAAGTGCTTCTAAACATTTTTGATTTAAACGAAAGATTTCATTTATATAAAGTCATTCATTGATTTAGAATGATACTTTTAAATGGTACTGGTTTCCATGGCATTTCTTTGAAACTTTCATCAAATTCAGTTTGACATTTCTCTCGAGAAACAAAAAAACAATCTCGAATTTTGCATTGATTTCATGATAAAGGATTTTGTAGACTCGAGATAATTTCAAAGCAAATTTTCGACAATATGGCCACCGATGAGACCTGAAATTACACATTGAGGTTTTTTTTAATATCTTTCAAATCAAAAACAACGTTAACTC
Source organism: Rotaria sordida (assembly GCA_905250125.1). Lineage (NCBI taxonomy): Eukaryota > Metazoa > Rotifera > Eurotatoria > Philodinida > Philodinidae > Rotaria > Rotaria sordida. Next base: position 36,121 of record CAJNOL010002546.1, on the reverse strand, counting down.
ACGAAACGTCGAGTGCAACAATTTTTCCATCAAGTTATTTTGTTCATATTTCCATCAATTTTTTTATCATCTTCTTGAAACTGAAGTAATACTTGTCCAAATAATTCCGTCAATATCGTTGCCATTGTTCTATGTTGGAAAAAGCAAAGAGAACAAAAAAACCAAAGAATGATTGATGTCTAATACGAACAAGAAAAAAAACAAGACTACGTGAGAATGCCACATGTGTGATGTTAAAATTTCTTTTTTTTTTCGTTCTTATCTAGTCCACACACATACCCTCAATATTGTTGGTTCGGATTTTTATGAAACAATAGACCATATGAAAGAGAATTTATATATGTAGAAAAAGCTTTCCTTTGAAATCACATAGTCTCCACTGTTTCTAGTGACTTAGTCAAGGTGATCCACTAACTATGTCATGCAATACAATCGGTGTCACTTATTACAAGATCGATTGGTATTCGAAAGTACTATACCATTTGTCGAGATAGAACTTGATATACGAGCAAAAGTTCTACTCTCGAATCATTCAGATCTGACTGTTTTGTATCATAATACAAGTTCGATGTATGACAAATATGAACAAGTGACTTCGTATAAAATATCATCATAGTCTATTTCAGTTTGAAAAATCACTTGAAAACGATGTTGAGTGAAATTTAATAGTTCAAATAGGATACAATGGGAGTTTGATGAGTATCTACTAAAAATCTGAATATCTATTTAGAACTCTCAATCAAGTTTCTCTCATCATATCTAACAGAAAAACTGTATCCTCATTTATATAATTGAATTGTATAGAGGATTCAGTAAATATTGGTTGCATGTAAAATGTATGGTTTTTTGCTATTCTTCATTTTGAAAGAAATCTTGGTTTTTGAAATTATTCATTAGCTGTGAAAGTTTTCTAACAACAATAGACATTAGAAATATGTTAATTTTCAACTTAAACGATCGCTTGAAACCTTTTTTACTTCTTATATGTTTAAGTACACAGCAAACATGAAAAAGGCACTCATAAAAAACAATTATATAAACGTTGTTGTTTTTATTTTCATAGACAAGCAAGAACGACAAAAGATAAATGAGAAACACCTGCTTGACAGTGAACTAATAGAACTTTTTCGTTCTTAAATTTACATGCATGCAGAAATTCATTTGTTCGATCGAAATATGCACGGATGTTTGCTTCAAGTATGTCGTCAAGATTGATCCATAACACATTAAAATGATCACGTATATCTTTTGTTAATGGGAAATCATATATAGTAACGATGTGTCGAATGCCGAGTTTGTTGAGTAGTTCCATGTTACTTGCATTATTAAAGATACCATGATAGAGAAAATCGTCGATAATCAGAGATGGAAAATCTAGAACTTGAGAGTTTTTTGTGCGAAGACGTTTCTTGTTAGCAAAATGATATTAAGCTAGAAGTAAAAAAAATACATATGCTCGAGCGTCTATGTTTTCGAAGACCTTGTAAACACAAGTAACGGATGTTTTGCATAAGATTTTCCATTATTTATTTTATAAATTTGTCATAAACACATATCGTCCACAGTCAGAAAAATATTTGTATTTGTTCTTTGAGTTGAATGATTTCTCTACTCAGAGATGGACAAACCAAGTCCAGGTATCTGAGCACTTCATAGAACTCCAGTAGAAATCTGAATGTGCAAATGAGAACTTGCAAGTCTCAAAGACATTCAGATTTCCCAGCTTTACTTCCATCTATACCGATGTGTTTGATCAACATTGATCTACGGCACAGAGATAAGTAAAAGACGCATATAGAAGCAATACCAAGTCTCCGACTCTCACAAGCTCCTACATAACTACACGGGAACGACTATATATAGAGAGATGAACAGGGTGAACTTTTCGATACGTAGGGAAATCCCAAGCAGAATGAACAGCCAGAGCGGAATATATGTAGTAAGGATTTTTCCATAAGAAATGTGGACAATGTGAAACTATTAGTTGTTCTGGTTCTTTGCGCTCCACCTACGAACGTGATGAGAGTGAGTTTTACACGATATTAACATAATTTCCTGTGTCTCGATTATTAATTTACACAATACTCTCACACAAATGTCGGACTATAATTCAAATGGACCTACAGACAGAAAAAAAGTTCATCACTGTTGGCACAATGATCAAATGGGTGAGAGACCCCAATGCAAAAAAAGCCTGCTGCCGTCGCTTTTTCATTTCAGTTTTTTTTATTAATCGCTCCGTTTTTTTGGTTCTTGTCTCTCTCTTCGTGAATTTATCTATCTCATTGATTGTATTAAACGGATTTTTTCCCCAAAGAACTAGTGACGACGACAAGAATAAAGGTTTGTTTTCGACGCTTTTATGCATTCTAGATGTCCTTTCTTTTCTGTTTGTCTCTTTTTCTCTCTCGCTCTATTTTGATGACGAGATCAGAATGCAGAAGGGAGACCAACATTCTGTGTGCTATGTATTTCTATACGCACAACGTTCCATCGTCTATTTTTGCTGGTATTTTTATTGCACTCAAATTAGATAGCGATAAGCATCGTCGTACGCTTCCATCTGACGAACGCGAAGAACACACGTAAAGCATGGTAGGTGAATGAGTCATGTAATTGCGAAAGCATTGAATAAGACAATCTGAAGAAGAAAAAAAACAAGGAATAGTTTGTGGGTGCATTTGTATCGAATTCAAAATGCTACGACGAGTCAATTTCTGGAAAGAAGAACGCGAAGCACCACTTCTACGCTTGAATTATTCGTTTCTACCATCGACGGAAATTCTGGAGCGCATCAATGATAATAATGAAGACGATTTGACTACAAATTTTGATCACGAACGAATTATCCGTCTCGATGCTGAACGAACATTTTTGGGTTCCGCTCAACGAACAACATTGATGAATGTTCTATCGTTTCTTCGTAATGAATTCAACTCCTATCATCAAGCAATGTCCTATGTAGCCGGTTTTCTTCTGCTCACTCATTCGCCGCACAAAGTGATTGAATCTATGCGCCAACTTCATCGCACTGTTCTCGTCGGCTATTGGATCGATGAACCTGTTGCATTTGCTGTCGATGCTTACGTCTTCGACTATCTTCTTGCAGACCATGACCCAGACCTTCACAAACATCTGTCTAAGAATTACATTCTTCCGGAAACCTACGCACAAAAATGGTTTACCACATTATGTGTCAATGTTCTGCCGTTTGAAGCACTCTTTCTGTTTTTCGACACACTTGTCGCTCAAGCCTTGCTTACGTCATCGAATCTTTTCCTATTCCAATTTGCCTTAAGTCTAATGAAGCACATTCGAGAAGGAATACTCAACGCAAAGAATGTTGCCGTCATCTATGGATATCTACGATTAGATCCATCGTTGCCACTGCTCGACACAAAAACCAACGATATAGCCATGTCAATTGTGCGATGTGTGAAAGACTACGATTTAAGTCAATATGATTTTGTCCAGTTGCGTCAAAAGGCTTTTGATGAGAAATTACGAGCGCGATTAGAAGCGGCCAACCGAGCTCATCAAGAAAACAAAGAAAATCAGGCTTCATGCGATACATCATCGGATGATGATGAGAATGAAGAGGTGAATTTGTCATCCACAATGAAAACACTTGTTTCTCACATGGAACAATTGCGTATTGAATAAACTCAATTCGTACCTATTCTTAATACCAATTCTATTCAGAATTTCATCACATTTGAAATCATGATGATATTGTGATTATTACCACTGCCTTTTTTTGTCATATAATTTGCATCGACTTCTGCTTTAGCGTGGGTGAGTGGTTGTAACTGGATGAAAAGAAGAATTAAACTCACGCCCACATCTTTGTCTATCTAATCAAATGTACTGTAAGAAGAGAAAAACACGAATTCGATGATGACGAAGAGAATTGCATTGGTTTTCATTGGCGAAGAAAAGATGCATTCTATACACACATATGCAAATGATCAGTCTATACAACAGTAGAATCGAAAAATGCTCGCACATTCATATTCAAAAAGATGGTGAAGGAAAGAAGTGAAGTGATCAAACATATAAGTCACCACATACATGTTATTCAATAGGAGGTTTCGGAGCATTTTCTCTGTAAAAAAATAAATAAAAAACTCAAGAAGAATTGTTTTTGAAAACTTGTTTTAGTTAGAATAAATCGAATTTGTCAGAGGCACAACTGTATTTTATCTAAATATAGAAAGAAGAGAAATCAAAGTAAAAATAACAATATTTTTTCGAATTAAAATATACACAGTCAGTTTTCCTAATAAGAGTAGCTATTTCAGAGGTATGATGAATTTCAATTTTTACTAAGAAATTTTAAATAGATACAATAACTTAGTGAATCATAATCGTAAGCACCAACCTGATCTCAATTAGTTAATGTATACTCGAACTATTAGTTCAACAGTATCGTGCACTCGTAAAGACCGTATCCCAATTATTTTTCAACGTTCGATTTTGCGCGATCCCTCATTCAAAAACTCAATGTCAGAGCAATCTGTAGCGAAAATATCGTGAAAATTTACTTTGAATTAATGGAGACATGATCTTCGAATGTGGGTGTGACTGTGAATTCTCTTTTCGTCTACCCACACGCATTCTTATTTTTGGCGCTCTACTATCTGAAGTAAAAAATTTAGCTAGATTGATTGTAGCGTCTTCAAGAACTAGAACAGCTCAGAAAAGAGAGGGGTACCGTAAGTCATTCAATCTTTCTCAACCTGATTACTTGTTGAATGTTTTGATCATTTTTACAATAGTGAATCATTTAATATTTCCTTATTGTCTTGTAACTGACTATTTCTATTCTTTTTACGCTAAAATGCAGCTGTTTAATTCAACAATTGATAAGTTCTACTGCACTCATTGTATATTTTCAGAAGTTGAAGGTCACTTCTTTCCATTGATCAAAATATACCTCAACTGAGCACCATAAAGTTTGAATTCCAAGGGTCCTTTACAATCATCGACTATTCGAGGTATGTTCAGATTTCCGAAAAAGGAAATTACAGAAATTTCCGAAGCTTCCATCAACTCGATAACTACATAGCAAAGCAAATGAAAATATTTTGGAAATATTGGAAAATTTAGAAATTTTAGAAATTTCTGTAATTTCGGAAATTTCGCTACGTATAGAATTTTGGAAATTTCAGAAATTTCGGAAATTATATAATTTTGGGAAATACCAAACAATTTAGAACACAAGTGCTTGAAATTTCCAAAACTTCCGAAATTTCCTTTTTTGGAAGTCTGAACACTGCTGGACTATTCGTATGCCTCTTTTGTATTTCTAAATGGAACACAGTTCGGAAATGCTAAATAGTCATTCCGTTAAATGTATTTAGAATAGATAGAGAAATGACTCCTTTCAGCTTGAAGGATTTGAACCTCATTTGTGTCCGATATGGTAATATCATGAATGAGACGACCCACGAAAAACAATAGGATCATCTGAGGTTTTTAAGTTCTTTAAATTAATCTCACCAAGGGCATAACATGAATGTTTGACATTCATTGAAACAAAACTATGTATCAATCTCGAACGAAAAATTCATCAATATTTGTTGAGTGTGTGTCTGGATGTAGATGTGGGTGTAGATATGGTTCTTCTCTTAATCCACACCCATACTCTATTTTTGATTACAAAGCTACGTTGACTGGAATAAATACGAATATTGATAGAAATTGAACGAACCAATCGTGTTACCTTCGATCAGTACTTTGTTTTGCTGCGAGCATAGAAACGTTTAAAGTTTGTCCTTATGCCACCAAGCAACAGATAAAGACGAAGAGAAAAGCAACCAATAGGTAATGTTGACCAATCACGCCATCTTCGATATCAGAAGATTCTTATTACAGCTCAGTGAACTGTACAAACGGTGACAGTTTCATGAAGGTCGAAACTTGTCGATATAACGGTGGTAGATTTTCTATAGATATACTCAACCCATACTTCCAATATTTTATTATTAATTGAAAAATTTATTTCAAATGAAGCATATTTCCATGTATTCATTTTAGCATATCTAGTACATAATTGAAAACAGATGAAACTAATATGTTCTCCAATAGATATTACACGTTCAACTCAAATGACTCTGTCACACCTCTTTCTGACATATTTTTAGTTTTTCTTCCGCACTAGTTGGGTACTTCTTTGAGCTGGAATATGGAAGTAGGTGTGGGCGCCTGGTGTAAGTGTTTATATGACCCTTCTCATCATCCATACCAAAACTCACCCATCCACTCCCACCAACATCCATACCCACATCTGAACTATGGTGATAGTATTAATATGGATTTCGAATATATCGACTATTATTCATATGGTGAATTCAATAAAAAAAGCAACTTCTTAACTTTTAGTGTAATAGTTCGAATATACCATCTACCTAGACATAATTCTCCTCCAACATGAAAAATTTATTTTAAACTTTTATTTGAATAACATTTGAATATTGATGAGAAAATTGAAAGAAGAAAAGAAATTCTTTGTTTTAGTTGTAGCTCTATTTTATCATACACCACTTGTTGAATCTCTCATATATTTCTGTCATCAAACAAATATTCCTGATCGTAAAAAGAGTCTATACTTCACGTCAACATGGATGCTTTTTTAAATATCAGTAGGATTTCTATAAGAAAAGCTGGTCAATTTGAGAGAAATTACCGAGTGAAAATGACGTATTTTTTCGATGTATACAAAAACAAAGAGCAAAATTTCATGTAGAATAATATGATACTGACGAAGAAAAAATAGGCAAACTATAATTTGTAAGATTAGTCTTAAGATGGGTACATTTTTTGATTAGCATTCAGAAGAGATGATAAGAGCCTATAAAATCATTCGACATACTTTTTTCAAAAACTGATCGTAGTATGTATTGTTCTATTTGATCAAAATTAATTTTTTTGCTGTATTTGTGAGTGAAAATTGAGCGAGAATCATATCGGTATTCTGCTTCTTCTAACTACCAAATAATGCATTTTCTGTTGAGTGTTCTAGAGTGTATGTACATATATTCAATAGAAGTAAATAAACTTGATCAAAATTCCAATCAACTATCGAAATGTACTTTTTTATTTTTTTTCTTATTAAAATTTGAAAGTCTTCTTGCTTTTCATACTTGTATATGCAATTGTAATAGAATTTTCTTCGATCGTATCTTTCTCTTTTACTCCACATACGTCGACGAATAGCAAGATTCTCTTCTATTGTTTTTACACATTCTCTTCCAAAAGTTTCATTTTTTATTCAGGGTAAGTTCTTCTCACAGTTGTCTCAGAATGAATTGTACGAAATATTAAAACGAGTATTGTTTATCGACGCTAAATTTAGCAGACAATCATTTAGTGAGTCGATTAACTAAGATAACCAGAAAGCAGAAATAAAAAATGAGGATTTCTTCAAGAACTTAGACGTTGCATGCAATGCTTCGTATAGTTATACATATTTTGATATACATCTTAGAATCGTAGAAGATATATCTCTGAGAAACACTGTTGAAGTAAAACATGTGAAAGCATCGAAATCGAAAGAAGTTCTCTAATTGACGTATGACATGCTTATTTTTTAATACAAAGTAATCTATATGTTTCCACTGTTCAATTTAACACTCACATTGTTTCGTTCAGAATTGAACTCTATATTCAATGGATCAATAAGAAATATCTCATAGGAGAAATCTCGTTCTTTGAAAATATAGTTTTCTCAAGTACATTTAAACATACTAACAAGTGTCAGTTCGAAATCATCTTCTTATAAAAAAAGGCATCATTAGGAACTTTGGAAAGACTATAGAGCCACAGTATTTCAAATTTTATATCTCTTAACATTGAAAGAAAATTTTCTGATGCACAAGAAGTTGAAGAGGAATGTACTAAGATTTAGCGCAATCTATATTAGAACACACGCTATAAAAGATTATTTCAGATGTTTTGTATCTTGAAAAAATCAGTTTTCCACGGAGATAGGAGATCAATTCTACAAAAATATATTTGATTAAATTTCGATTATTTTTATCGATATTTCAATCCCGATCAGATAGCCTCGTCGATTTTTGTATGAATTGTTTGTGCGACGAAAATAAATTTTCGGTTTTTCCTTTGTAATGACTGGCACTAAAAATTTTCACAACAGTTTAAATTTTTGTCCACTTTTTTTGACATCATTCTTACTGATCGAGTAAAAGACTTCGAAGAGAGAAGATTTCTGATTAAATAAAACAAAGGATAAAATTATTCCATACACTTGAAGTCCTGCTAAAAAAAATAGACAAAAACTTGGATTTTTGCACAAATTTTGATCGTCATGACTACAAACCAAAAAAAGTAAAAAACGAGTTGTTTTGTAGAGAAATTTCATACAGAAAACGACAGACCTATCGAACTAAAAATGACTTTAGATCGCTCAAGATTATCTCTGCTAATAACATAAGTATAGATATAAAAATACTATCATTTAATTTACTGGAATTTAGGGGCGTAACTAGAGGGGACGAGTAAGGCGTTATGCTCCCTGTTTCTGAAATTTTTGTTTTATTTTTGGACAACGAAATAGAAAAAAGCTCTTTTCTAGGGAGTTATAGCTGTTAAATTGATATGAATGAATACCTTACGATCCCCCTGCTTTCGAGACTTTGAGCTCTTGGGAGGTTACGCCCCTGCTGAAATTGACCAAGATACCATATGATGCGTTTACTTGAACTAACGCTGGTATATCGCGGTAGCGAACCAAACCGGCGGTATAATGGCGGTTCTTTGAGTTACCGTGGTATAACATCGGTCTAAAAGAATACCCAAATATACTGGTGGTTGGTGTTTTTATTGTTTAGTATAAATACTAAGAGCAGATTGAATACAAAAAAAAATTTAAAATATCATTTCATATTTTTACATGCGAATATAACAACATGTTTTTTATCCAATGATGATACTTAAAAAGTTATATAATTAGACATTATCCAAACGGTCTCTGCAATTTTCTTTTGATTGAGACAGAAATTAGTTTTTATATAAATAATCATTACAAATTTTATTTGAATGCAACGCAGCCAATATAAGTTGTAGTTATTTTTATTGATATATTCCTATTGTTTTATTTTTTTTTTTTTTGACATCCTACATTAATAATAGCTCTAGAATTTTTTTAGATGAAAATTAGAGAATACATCCCATTCCGCGATGTTGAACATTCCGGAATCAGTTCCCGTCCCGGAATCAATTCCACCGATTCCGGAATCGCAAGGATTTGCAAGGAATTCCGCGGAATTACAAGTGATTCCGGAATCACTCAGCCTTCGTATCACACTCATCGACTGAGGCTTACAACTGGATGTAATTCCGGGACGGAATTCCGGGTATTGGACGGATCCGGAATCGCAAGGATTCGGAAGGAATTCCGCAGAATCCCTAGTGATTCCGGAACCGCTCAGCCTTCGTATTACTGTGATCGGCTGAGGCTTATAACTGGATGTAATTCCGGGTATTCGACGGATCCGGAATCGCAAGGATTCGGAAGGAATTCCGCGGAATTCCTAGTGATTCCGGAACCGCTCAGCCTTCGTATCACACTCATCGGCTGAGCGTTATAACTGGATGTAATTCCGGGTATCTTACGGATCCGGAATCGCAACGATTTCGAAGGAATTCCGCGGAATTCCTAGTGATTCTGGAATCGCTCAGCCTTGGTATCAGAGCCATCGGCTGAGGCTTATAACTGTAGGGTGTGGCTGTGGTTGCGGGTGTGGGGTGTAGATGAGCGTGTGAGTGTGGGTGCGGATATCTTCTCATCACACACACACACACCCACACCCACCCACACCCACCCCCTCACCCCCTCACACCCACACCCACACCCTCACACCCACACCCACACCTACCCGCACCCCCACACCCAGACTCAGACCCACACCCACACTCACACCAACACCCACACCCACACCTACCCGCACCCCCACACCCAGACTCAGACCCACCCCCACACTCACGCCAACATCCACACCCACACCCTCAATATATCGATAAAGATTGATAGAATAAAAACAGAGGTTGTAATTCCGGAATTGGATGGATTTGGACGGAATTCCTAGCAATTCTCACTGATTCCGGATCCGCTCAAATCCGAAATCCCTAAGCGGAATCGGATAGTCATTACATCGATAAAGATTGATGGAATAAAAACACAAGTTGTAATTCCGGAATTGGATGGAATTGAACGGAATTCCTACCAATTCCCACCGATTCCGGATCCGCTCAAATCCGGAATCCCTAAGCGGAATCGAATGGTCCTTACATCGATAAAGATGGATAGAATGAAAATGCAAGTTGTAATTGCGGAATTAGACGGAATTGGACGGAATTCCTACCAATTCCCACCGATTCTGGTGTTGTTTAATTGGGGAATTCCGGAATTAAACGGAATTCCTAAGAGTTGTTGCGGACTCAGTTTCTATTCGATCCCGGAATCGCGGGAAACGATTCCGGGGTCGGAACTGGTGCCGTAATGTTCAACTTTGCGGAATAGGATGACTGCTCTGATCGTGTGATTCTAAGAAATAAATATAATTTGACCTACGCAATAAAATTATGAAGTAATTTTTTTTTTGAGAAAATCCCTCTCATTTAATGTATTTATAAATCTGCAGTTACTCTTGGTCGGGATCTAATCATTTCTGAGAAAATTATGCTTGTTATCTATTTCAGCTTTTTTTTAAATGGTCAGATTGTATTTTAGAACAGCTTACGACGTGTCGATATACAAAGTATAAGAATTTTTACCAAAACAATTACTGAACCAATTTTTTGACTACGTTAAATTACATTTATTTCTAGAATCACAAGATTACAGATGAGTAGGTTCAAACCCTAATCATACTATTAAAACATGAAACTATAACCAGTTTATTGTCGGTATAGTGCACATTATACCGGACGCTCAATCAGTGATATACCGTCGGTTTTTTTTCTGGTTTGAATAGGATGGGTAGTGCTTTTATTTTTTTCATAAAACGAAGAATAGATTTTTAACAAAGTTCTAATAATAAAAATGATGGATAAGTTGTTTTGATTGTTTTATTTCTTGTTGGCCATTTAACTGGTCGTAGTATCTAAAATCAATAAAAAGTTTTAGTATGAATAAAAAGCAAGAATACTTTAGAAACTATTCACGTACCATCTAGTTAATGGATTCGATGCTTTTTTCTCATGGGTGTGGGTGTCGTTTTGGAGGAGCCAATGAAACTCACACCCACATCCACCCAGCTACATATTCGGTTACTGACAAAGTTGATCGTGATTAAATATGTGACAGTGCTCGATTAAAGAGGTGAACTGGTATTAGTGACCCACTTCTGTTTGACTGAGTTTAATCATCCGCCAGTGGCGGCGCCAAGGAAGAGGGCTGAGGAAGCTCAGCACCCCAAAATTTCTCTGAGCTTCCTCGCCAGAAAACTTAAAATTTCTAGCTAAAGCTGGTCCAACAAAAGTGTTAAGGGGACTCAGCCTCCCTTGACCAAAAATCCTGGCACCACCACTATAATCAGCTCTACTTTTGATTACTGCAAGAAGAACTGAATAGAATCACTAAATTGTCATTGTTGATAGAACTGTTCCATCGAAATAAAACCAGCTGATAGAAAAGTGAGCTGCCAGAGGCCTTATCATAATATTGTCATGTATATGTTAAACAAATAAAGAAGAAAGTTTTAGCCAATCTAATCCTGTTTGAAACATCAATAGCATTATTCAAAGTTCATAGAAACAAGTAAAGTGTATCGAGAATCGATACATTTGACTCTAGACTGACAGCATTGAGCTATGTTTATAAGCAAATCTAGGTATAAGCGTGTTTGAAGGAAGATACTAGAAAATGCAAGAGTAGGCTTGATATGTAACGATAAGGACTTTTGCAAAACCAGGTGTTTTTAATAATATGAAATCATTATGTGTGCCATAGAGATGGTCATTTATACCATAACAATACCCGATCTGACCATTAAAACGGTCACTTGTACCATGGAAGCGGTTATTTTGACCATAGAAATGGTCATTTGTGCCACTGTGTTACAGATAGACAAGATGAATTTCCGTTTCTAGGCCCTATCCTTTCAGTTTAGGGAATAAATTTATGTAGGAGTTATTCTCTATTTCCCTATAAACTGATATTATCAAGATTTAAAACGTTTAAAACACTGTTCAAACGATAGATAAATCTATAATTGTACAAATGGAACCATCAGTCCGCAAAGTAATGGTGAGTCGTACCAGTACGCAAAAACTACACGTATGTTATCGCTCATGTCTGCTCAATTGGATACTAAAAATATTTTATTTTTATAGCACAATGCATTACCTACGAACAGTCTGTCTGTTAATTTACAAAAGACGAACCAAAGCTTAAGCAGCAACAAACTAATGGATGGTCTGACGAAGAATCAAAATGATCAAAGATATTCATCAGTTCATATACAAAGGATAAGCCGTTTAGAAAACTATCAGAGCCGACCAAGTATGCCTTCGATGAATCAGTTCAAAGCCAACCTAAGTCCCGCCCGAACAACAAATTTTAGTGCATCAAACAAAGTAAAAAGAACATTTTCTCTGTAATAGAAGACTTTTCTCGATCTAAAATAACAGATACATCATACTCCGATATCATATGGAAATCAACCAAGTGGACACGAACGAGTTGACGAAGTCCAACTGGTGAGTTCATCATATATACTTTGTCCATCATTCATCGATATTTCCGTGAACACATACAAGTATTAATTGTCATCTGATTCACAATCTATAGCTGTCGTTCTTAATATTCTCAGATGTCTGTAAGCACACAATACAGAGCACCCTTACATTGGAAATCAGATGTGTAATTGGATAATTTTATTTTATAATGGCTCAAACTAATTGGGTGTGTGGGTGTGGGCGATGAGAAGATATTCACACCTACACCCACACCCACACCCACCCACACCCACACCTACACCCACACCCTGAGCCATCCGAACGTAAAAACATCACAGAGAAAGGAATTAGCACGCCATAGAATGACCACATTGCAAAAGGCAATCAATGGAATCTTAGCCATTTAAATCCAATAGAATCCCACTAAAAAACTGAACACAAAAATAACATCTAAATTTCGTATATTTTTATGCGCTTATATATGAATCGGCCAAATTTTGAAGTTAATATACCAATCTCAAATGTTCCATAATAAATAATGAATATTTCTGCTTTTGAGCACTAAAAGCTTTTTTCAATTAGTGAAGAATAAAATACAAGAGAGAAAAGCAGATCCTGGCTCCTCGAATGCTATGGATTCTAATGGATTCTGATAGATTCCAGGATCCACTTTTTTCCCTTGGTAGAATATGCTGAGAGTATCTGAACACATAATAAGGTCATCTGATATTTTCTTTTCGAAATAAATCCTGTTATTCGGTTAGCGATGAAATCAATGTATTAGTTAAATAAGACAATATATGATGAGAAAATGTTTGCCTACTAGAAGTCTTTTATAACGAAAGTTTATTACTCTTATGTGTGTAAGGTGTCTAGCTTGAGTATTGTAAAACATAATAGCAGATTTTATATAATAAGAAAATCCATATTCGAAAAGTCAGGTATTAACTACTGAATACGATATTAACAAATCGATACTAGTTCTTATTAAAAATGGAAAATCATTTTTATTCTTGCGCATTTATTTAATGCTCGCGTACTTGATTCTTTTCTTTAGTTCAAAGATTTATCCGTCGTACCAAGATTCAATCACTCAACATCAATTTCAAGCAGAAATCAACTCATACCTATAAAAAAAGAATTTATTGTAAGAAATAAAAGGCTTGGTGCGTTACCATTCTTTATGAATACACGAGAAAATATTACAGAAAATAACAAGAAAAAAAGGTAAGTATTTTCTAAGTTGAGATTTTCATTATTTTGATTTACAATGGAACCTTTTGTATTGGTTATCAAGAAGATTGAACATATTCGGATCAAATTATCACTCTCACCACCAAACTAACAAATTTAAATTATTACGTGCCCATAACAATCCTGGATTGAGATATTCGATTTTTAAGTTATTCAATTTTCGTATGTGAACATAATATTATGAAAACTATTCGCATCCAATGTTTTACACAATCATCTTGTTTTCGAGTTAGAAGCTTTTTAGAGTCTTATTGAGACTTTATCGATGACACTGAGCTCACAATAGATTTAGCTTCTTCTGTAAGTTTACTCATGTCAAACAGGGAAAAGATGTGATCATCAAAGAAAGATTTAGTAAGATTGGCAAAATCCAGAACATTTTAAATTTTATGATCTTTACTGTCCAACTAATGGCTGTTAGAAACAAACCCTTTTAATGTATGTTTGATGCAAAAACAAACCCCTTCGCTATTATAATTTGGTTACAAATCTTCATCTTCATTTGTCGTAAATCTATTGTTTTCATATAAAATAATGTCGCAAGTACTGATAATCTAGGGATTTTATATAAAACTGTCAGCGTTTCTCGCACTTTGGCATGAGCAAATTTATAGAAGAAGCTAAATCTATTGTGAGCTCAGTGTCATCGATAAAGTCTCAATAAGACTCTAAAAAGCTTCTACCTCGAAAACAAGACGATTGTGTAAAATATTGGATGCGAATAGTTTTCATAATATTATGTTCACATACGAAAACTGAATAAATTAAAAATCGAACATCTCAAACCAGGATTGGTATGAGTACGTAATAATTTAAATTTGTTAGTTCGGTGGTGAAAGTGATAATTTGATCCGAATATGGTCAATCTTCTTGATAACCAGTACAAAAGGTCCCATTGTTAGATCAATTGTAATTTAGAAGATATAGAGCATCTATAACAAGTCGATCCTGTTGCATTGTTGTAATGACTTCATTATGTTGTATTGTTCTGGCAGCAGTTCTTGCAGTAGTTGGCATCGTCGGTATGTATTCAAAAGAAGTTAGTTAACTAAATTAATTCGAAAGTGTAAGACAAAATTTGATAGAGATTAATTTTTGTCTATCAAAATTTTCTTATCACCAATAATTTGTATGCATGAGACGAATTATTTCATAAATAATAAGTCTAGTCAATTGATAAAAGGAAAGTTAATAATCGATTTCAATTTCTTTCAGAGTGATTCGACCAGTTACATGTGTCGAGTATGAACCGCTGTGTATCAGATAGAGTTCAGTGAGCTCGGTAGCACAGTGTATTTAAAATTTCAATCAACATCAAAAATAATTGAATATAAATAAAAGTATCAGTTTTTAATCATAGTACAAAATAAAAAAATAAAATATTCTCTAGAAATATTCAATTTACTATTGATGCCGTTTTCGAAATGTATATCATTCGATGCATGTGGACGAACTCTATCGATTAAATGTGCATTTGCCCACTACCAACAATGGAAGAGTGGAAACTGTTGAGTGAAATGATTGACTATATTCGGATCGCAAGAAAGCTTTCAACGAGAAACTGACGAATTTAAAATATGAGCTGCTTATGGGGTACTTGAACAGAGATATTCAATTTTAAAGTTATGTATTATTAGGAATATAGAAGCATGATAATAGATAAACTATTGTCGGCGTCAGAATTAAGGGTGGATTAGTATAGGAAGAATATCTCGAGAATGGCAATAGCTAGCGATCTGCGGTTTTTACCAATCGAAAGAGGCTGAGTTAGAACATGTTTTGATATAATATTATACAAGATGAAATCATAACCTAACCAATCGTTTTCGGAAATATTTCCAAAATATGTATAATGGGTGTGAGTATGGGTGTCGAGTGTGGATGAAGAGAACACAAACACCCATATCAAAATTCACACTCACACCCAAAATATGGTAGGTCCCACCGATGAAATCCATCGCCGCGAAAGGGTTAAGGATGTATTGAACAACATCGTAGTCAATGTTCTATACTATTTTTTCTTGCTTTCAGGATTGAGCTAAGCGAGGCTTAGGGAGTTGTTGCGTTACTGATAAATATTTTTGTCGAGAACATTGATATCAGAACGCTTCTAATTCGTTTCATTTTTTGTTAAACAAATGATAAATTTTTGTTTATTTTGGTAGCAACAAGCTCAAACACAGAAACGACTACAACAGGTAAGTTGTAAAAAAAGAAAATTGATGATAAACAGTCATGATTATTTTTCAAGAAACAACCACAACAGCGACCAGTGCAAGTTCGAATGTCATATAAATTTATCATAATTTACTTTTCTTTTCATTTAAGCTACTATGACAGATACAACAACTACTTCAATTACAACTACAAGCACGACATCTTCATGTAAGGATAAGTGCACTATGACTTGATATCTATGTTTGACTATATTTTTGTTTTATTGAAGCAACAACATCAACAAGTTCAAGCACAAGCACATCAATAACTACAAGTTCGACATCTTCATGTAAGGATAAGTGCACTGTGACTTGATATCTCTGTTTGACTATATTTTTGTTTTATTGAAGCAACAACAACAACTACAAGCACGACATCTTCATGTAGGGATAAGTGTACTGTGACTTGATATCTCTGTTTGACTATATTTTTGTTTTATTGAAGCAACAACGACAACTACAAGCACGACATCTTCATGTAAGGATAAGTGCACTGTGACTTGATATCTCTGTTTGACTATATTTTTGTTTTATTGAAGCAACAACATCAACAACCACAAGTTCGACTACAAGTAACAAGAAAAAATGTTCTTCCTTCAGAATGAGTAATGAAACGTATGTTTTTTTTTTCATTTATTTATTGAAGCTACTACCACAACAACAACTACGCAAAGCTGCATTCAAAGTATATTTTCAAGTAAAATTACTACTCGACAATGATTTTTGTTTCTTTTTTTTATAGCAATAACAAGCTCAACAGTGAATAATACTTGTCAGTAACTTACCGATTAATCATTAACATATTATGCTGTGTTATTGATTCTTTTAGGCAGAGACCTTAATTGGAATCAAACAGGTGTGGTTTTTGCTAGTGGTTTTAATAAACCACTGGCATTGTATATTGATGCAAATGATTCTGTTTATGTTTGTGACAAAGATGGCCATAATATTGAAGAATGGGACCAATGTTCATCAAATGGTGTGGTAGTAGCAGGTAGCAATACCAGCGCTTCGGGTTCAACCTCAGTATTACTTAACCATCCGGAGGACGTTACTTTTGATAAAAATGGATATATGTATGTAGCTGATACTGACAATGATCGGGTACAACGCTTTCCTTCTGGTTCTAATAACGGTACCACTGTCGCAGGAACCGGAACTGCAGCAAATACATTGGTCGGTTTGAATAAACCACAGGCAGTTGCTGTTGATTCGAATTCTAATATTTATATTGCTGATAAAGGCAACAAACGTATAATGAAATGGACTCCAAACGCAGTCAGTGGCACTATTTGGCTAAGCGACAACGACTTAGATCATACAATTGACATTGTCATATCGCCAACTTCAACAGATAAAATATATACAACTAGAGACGACAAAGATGTAATATACTCATGGACAAGTGGCGCAGCTAGTTCGCCGGCGACTTTTAATCAAGTAAATGATACTACTAAAAACACTCTTAACAAACCAAGAGGCATGACTTATGATCTATATGGTAATCTGTATGTTGCCGATAGGGACAACGATCGAATAGTAATGTTTTGTGCGAATTCAACAGTTGGTATTGTAGTTGCTGCAGATACTGGTACATCGCCTAGACTTGATAAGCCAGTAGCTGTTGCCTTGGACTCGAATCTTAATTTGTATGCGGTCACTGAAGCTGGCAAAAATGTGATCAAATTCGGACGACTATAAATTGACTTTGAGTTTCTTCTTTATTTTATGATAACATATTAACATATTTTGATTAACATATGCGTGATTCTTTTGCATATTCACTTTACTAAGACTAATAAAATAAAAGAATATTTTCAATCTAAGATAAATTGACCTACTATCATATAGAAATAGCAAATTCGTTAAAAGTCAACTATCAAGCAGCTCAATAGATATGGAAACATATACTTGTTGTAATGTAGTGTTTATCCTATCGATTTATTTTTGTTCATGTTAAAGAGTAAATTAAAAATCTATTTTGAAATTAATGTATGAAAGAAATATTTTTGAAATCAATTCGAAGTAATTGAAAAGATTAATTATATTACTTTAAAGTTATTCGTTTAGTGAACTTGAATAAGTTTTGTTTGAAGGGATCATATTACGAATTGATAATTTCAAATTAGCGTTAATTATTCGAAAGGAAAAAGATCAAAGAATAAAATCTCGAAGAAAAAAGATCGAAAGACAAGAGCGTGGATGTGTTGAGCAATCATAATATTAACATTTCACCTGTGCATCCAGGATAATGAGATGGTACTTATTTTAATTCTCGAAAGAATCAAAACAAAGTTAATTCTAAACTGTTATTACATTGAGTAATGTTAGAATGAATTGAAAAATGCGTTTTGTAGGCTTTCTATAGTTTGCTTGAGTTTCTTCTGAGATTGGTCGATTAATGCTTGTGTCTCATTGTGGAAGTATCAAAATAAACTTTTATCTACACTCTGGTGTGAAACGATTTTTTCTTTCCAACAAATGATTAATTTTTTTGTATTGAGTGACCCTCTTCATTTGATTTAAAATCTAGACAATGAATTTGTTTTGCTATCATTGAAATATTGGAATGTTTTTTGTAAATGAAGATGAATTGGGCTGTGTACACAGAGATATGCATTGGTCGTAGCTCTTCGGGTGTAGCTTTGCGCTACCACACCGCTTCAACTTAAATAAAGGGGTATGTTAGGTAGGCATAATATTTTTTTTCTGAAACCATCAAAGGAATATGTATAATTTCCGCATACTGTGCGAGTATGAAATAGATGGAATTTATTGCTTATTGCTTTTATCCTTTGGAACTGCTCTAGATCTTTTTCTGGAAGGTTTGTTATCAGATTTTGATAGATCATGAGAGTATGGAACAGATAGCGACCCGTTTTGTTTTGGTCTTTCGCAGGAAAATTATTTTGTGACGCTGTCACTTTGAGTGTGAGTCTGGGTTTACAGAGTGTTGCATAAGTTTTGAGGCGCGACAAAAATTGGTTCTTATGCAAACGCAAAGTAATCTCGAACCAAATGTTTTCATATGAAGTTTGAGCATTCGTGACGCTCTTTCAAATGGAATATTATTGGATGATATCTTCTCTTATAATGATAAAAATATAAACAGGAGAATGTAAAGATAAATTTTTTGAAATCAATCAATAAAATATCTTACTGGGTAGTTCCATAGGTAAACAACCACAAAAAAACAGAAAGGTATTCAGAAAATTTTTCCGTCTATCAGACTTTGTAGAGCTTTTTTGCTAATCATTTTTATAAAAACATTTTCTGAATTTTATTGGGTTGGTAAGAAATTTTTGTCGTTTTTTTTCGTAACTTCCTAGAACAGTCAAGAAAGTTCTAGAAGTTTACATACTAAGGGTATATAAAGGGAGTGTAAATATCTTTCGAATAACAATAAAACTATGGATATACAGGGTGTCCCAGAAGTAACGGAACAGGAAGGGTATCCACTAAAATTGAACGAAAAATTGTTCATGATAGTTTGCGCACTTTTTATTGATATAGAGAGCTGAAATTTTCAGAAATAAAAGATCTTGGTTAGATACGTATGTGATAAAAGTTTCAGCTTTCTACATCAATAAAAAGTGCGCAAACTATCATAAATAATTTTTCGTTCAATTTTAGCGGATACCCTTCTTGTTCCGTTACTTCTGGGACACCCTGTATATCCATAGTTTTATTGTTGTTCGAAAGATATTTACACTCCCTTTATATACCCTCAATATGTAAAATTCTAGAACTTTCTTGACTGTTCTAAGAAGTTACGAAAAAAAACGACGAAAATTTCTTACCAATCCAATAATATATCACAAAGGTTAATCATGAAGAAGCCATAGACAAAAAGCCATTCGTATTTTCCAATCATACGATGAACAACGGACAAAAGAATAAAGACAGTGAAAAGAAAGGGAACGTAGTGGTGAGAGATAGCGCTACCACCTAACATCAGCATATTTTCTACAGGTAAATTACACAAAAAGCGTGTGGGTGTCGGTTTAAAGAAGAAGAAGACCCACCCCACACCCACCCACACCCACCCACACCCACACCCACACCCACACCCACACCCACACCCACACCCACCCACACCCCACACCCACACCCACACCCTATGCTATTAATACTTAAATTATTCACGAGAATCGCAGATGTGCCTTTTTTTTGCTATCTTTGCTAAGTATTCGTTGACCAATGCCAACAGAATTTGTAGGCAGTTTCAAGTATGCATTTATAAAATGACCAAGAAATGGATTATTCATCTTGCTTGAGATTCAATGTCAGAGCTAAGTAATCGATATTCAGTTCTTTTTTTTTCTTTCATCTTTGAAAAACAACAAAACATGATAAGTATGAAGTAGTCAATATCAGTACTTCGGCTGCACAGATAAGCTTTTATGATCTGTGAAAATTGTTGTGCTGCTGTTGCTGAGAGAATGTTCAATTGTCGCAGTTAGTGGTTGTATTGAAGTGTAGCCTGTAGCGTCGGCTAGATTAGACGTTGTGGTACCTTTCTTTCGGTTTCTCTTCGGCAATCGACTGTTTCTTGTTTTCTTAAAAAAGCGTTTTTGCACGAGCCGAATGAGAGGAATAATCGTCAGTTTCAAGATCAAAAATGTAAGTCCGAATAAGTCCAAGCATAACACTAAAATGAATATGTACACATACATATTTTTACCTATTGCCTTACGAGGGAAGTACCCGAAATGATTCACCGCTTTTGAGCTCATATTTTGGGCGTATAGAGGGGACCTCTAGAATAGAATAATCCTAAAAGGATTCGGGCTCATAGACCTTCTCTACAGAGTTATAACCATTTTACTTGAGTTTTAGCCTATGGCACGATATGTACAAGCAAATTGACTAGCGGTATTTCGATTTGAAATTTTATCCACAGATAGATCTACTTGTAATTAGAATACTCTGAAAATTTCAGCTCAAAAGAATATTTCCTCCCCAAGATATTGAATTTTCAAAAATCACTCGGATCTCATAAAAGATGCGAGAATCTTATGTTTTATCGACATTCAATATCTTACAAAGGAAACATTCTTTTGAGCTGAAACTTTCAGAGCATTCTAATTACAAGTAGACCTATCTGTGAACAAAATTTCAAATCGAAATATTGCCAGTCGATTTGTTTGTACATACCGTGCCATAGGCTAAAACTCAAGTAAAATGGCTATAACTTTGTAGAGCAGGATCTCAAGAAACATCGACGTTTTGGGATTTGTCTCCTTTGATTTTTCTAATGGTTGTCTTTCTACTATTTTAGTTTCTGTCCTCCATTATTCAGATATGAATATCTCGACTTAAATATAGTATTTTGATAAGACGATTTTCGATCATTGCTACGAGCCATTACTACTAAAGTCTTACTTGCAAATAGAACTGTATTAAACGCGATCTCATAATAACGAGCAATAGGCTCTTGTGTATTCTTCATATAGAATTCAGATTCAGTTATCACTACAACTAGAATAGTTTTTTCGGGTACATAACGAAGATATTCAGCATCTCGCGAGAAGAGTAGTTCATCCGTGAGAGTATCGGTCATGAAAGATGATAACCAAAGGCCTGTGTATGTTGTATTATTAGGAATCATCAAGCCAACAGTTCGATTGATCACTTTAGTCATTTTGACATTTACTGTTGGATTCCTTGTTAATGTTTCATTTGGAGTGAAAAAGAATTGACAAGTATCCATTTGTTGAGCCTTTGAATGAGTACTGACATTTGTAGCTAAAGGTGCTAAAAAGCAGAGACGAAGTCCACCGACAAAATGTGGCCCGTTTAAAGCCAATTCCAAAGTGATAACATGCTGTGGTAATAGTTTAGCAATGGTCAATATTCCATTAGTCTCCGAACAGTTGAAATTGGTGAATGGTGTGTTCAGTCCACGATCTCGAATTTGTTGCAATGCTACATCTTTGCATTTATAACCTGTACTAATTAATTGAATAGTCAAAGTGATTTTCTGCTTGTTGAGTAAGGCAAATATCGGCTTTTCGTCTTCATGTTTGAGTGTTGATAGTAACTGTAAAGAACTGGTGAATTGGGCATTGAATAGCGAATCATCGCATGATGTACTTAGTCGCTCATCCGATGATGTGTCTTCGATTGGATACAAATTACTAAATGATATACTGAACTTACAAGCAAATGTGATAAGAACAAGTAGTGATAATGATATCAGTCCACCCAACCAGTGCTTTCCTTCGCCGATCACATCGCAATGAGATAGGATGTTTTCAAGGAATCGTTTTCGCTTTTGAGATTTCAAACGACATGAAAGAAGTTTGATAATAATAAAAATGATTAAACAGCTGCTTATCGCAACAAATGTCCAGAAAATGGGTGAAATAAGAAGACAATGCAGTTTCGTGACGGACACTTGAAAAATATTTTGAAGAAGTATATCATCGAATCCTGTTGTATGGGGCGACTCTGGATAAGGAATCGCCTGATCATAACTTGTGATGTTCGTCATATCGACTTCATTAATAGCAGCAGCAAAACACCATGATGTATCATTTACCGTACATCTGGCGCACATCTCTCCAGCACTACCATTATTTTTCGTACCAGCCGAACACATCACACAAGGTCCAAAACTTCTACCGATTTTATGAGTACCTGGGATACAGGGTTCCGGTTTGTAAATTGCTATATCATCACGTTCCTGTATTCGTGCGCTACAATAGCCGGGAGGACTTGCAGGAATAAGAAGAACACTGGGAGCATCAAGAACAATACCAATACTTTGAGAATTCCATGCTACTAGATTAATAATACGATGAGGCAGTTGCTGCAAATTCATTGGGTTCATTTGTTGTTGATTGTTTGGAAATATGTAGAGTAGCTTCGGTGTCACTTTTGTCTCATTAAGATAGTAAACCTGTGCACAAACAAATTCAATCACGATATAAATGTTCTCATTCATTTGAAAAAATTTTTTTAATTGAAATAGTATATTGCACAAATCAACAAAAGTGAAACTAAACTACGGGATGAAACAGCAAACTTTGGACCTACCATAGTGTTCTGGAGGTTTTGAAATACGACTAGAGTACAACCAAAATATAGCGGGGCTAGGGTGTAGTGGATGTGGATGAAGACTCAGACTCACATTCATACCCACACTCACACCCAGTCGACATAATGAAGGACATTTACATCAAATCTTGAGAAATAACAGGTAAAAGTTGTCTATGTTTAAAAAGCTCGTCGAATTCAGATTCAGCATTTTTGATAATTTTTCACCTAAGTAATGTTCAACAGACTATTCATATTTAGGTCATTAGCAATCAAATATGTACCAAAGTTTTGAGAGAGATTAAAATTGATGAAGATAAGAATGAACTAAGGCTTGAACTGAAACTGAAAGGCTAGATCTTGATATTGGCGCAAATAGTGTCCAACTTAAGGGAGTAGTAAGTTCGAAAATTAAATCTTCAAAAGTTTTATTGTTCCAATCTTTAACTTCGATAAAGCATACCGCAATGATCTTCGCAGAGATTGACACCCAATATTAACCGATTTCTTCGAATAAATTTCTTTGAGTTTCATTAGAGAAGACTGAAACAGCGCTCAATGATATCATATGTCATAGAAAAGCTAAGCGGATAATATTCACTATCGATCGACGCCGACACCATTGTGATACGCACTTGGGAGTTAAGCAACAGAAAATTTTTGAATGAAAATTTCGGGTAGTGCAACTGGAAATCTCTTGGACTCTTGGAAAATTTCAGTGTTAGAACATCCCATTTCACGAATTGACCTTTCAATGGAACCAAATCTTTGAGCTCTACACATATAGATTGCATATTTTAGTGAAATTCTCTTTCAATATGAAAATTTGATAGAGAATACAGAGCGAGTCGGGCAACATTTAGATAGCACTTGAGTTGAGCCTATCGTGATATAATCATACACAATGGAAAAATATCATTCTGAAAAGAGTGCCGAAGAAACTGTCGAGGCTGATGGTTCTTCATATATATAAATGCATCGAAGACCCACTTATACTGTTCTCTATAGTGCAAATCTCGTCTAACTAGTCTTGAGAGTAGTCTTTTGATATAAGATCTCACCTTTCAATCAAGATTTTTCTATTTCATACATTTTGATGTACTTGAAATTAGAAAAGTGCTGACTACTTAATGCTCTTTGAGGACGGCAAACAGAAGATGAGTTTGTACAAGCAGAATTTCACGATTAGTACAAAACTTATTCAAAGCTGCGGGTCCTATGTAGCATGAACAAATGAATCAATAGACTTGCCTGTACTTGAGATAATGACCAAGGTAAAGTAGGCAATGAATAGACTAATACTGCGTACGTGTTCGAGTCGAGCATTGCGACTGATTTGCCGAACAAAACACTCTTTTGGGATGAAGTATGATTTGTAACAATACATGGTAACTTTTGTTGCAGAGACACAATGAAAACTCTATCCAAATGTGGAATACCAATAATCAACATCTTTGACTGTTCATGAAGAGAAAGCGACAAGGTAGCATATCGCGTGTATACATACAGTTGCCACCTGAAATTTTGTTTTGAAAGTTGTATCATTCCAAGTGATATCGGATTGGATAAATTGGAAAGATCGGCGAAATACAAATAAGGAAGATTTATTTTCTGGTCGTCCATTATTCGATAGGCTAAAAGGAACAAACGATGATCTCCTGTGATGACAAGTGCTCGGCTAGAGAAATAAGATTCTCGATCCCAAAGAACAAAATTAGAAATTTCTATGCTTGTGTTGCGAACGATATCAAGACACAGAGTTTCAATGAACTGTACGACACATGCATATGTACCTTGCGGTTCGATACCAAGAGCAAAAGCTTGGAAATCGTCCAACAATTTTACGTTTCTCCATAGAACTTGTCTCCATCGATTAGGACAAACAGAAGGATATCCCATAACTACCACTACTAAATAAATATTCTTCTGTCGATCTTCGCCTATCACAGCAAATGTAAGATGACTTTCGTTTTGTTTAGTACCTATAACTATGTTATATACGTAAATGAGTTCCACGGTGATTCCATTGTGTGGGTTCCATGTTGGATAGTCCACGTTGCACGTTATTGGATAAGATGAAAACGGATTTTCTATTATTGTAAATTGTTTATGTTCATTCTCCGCCACAATGGCCAGTTTTTCACTAACAGCTAATCGATCTCCGAATGCGTCATAATCTTCTCGTTCGAATACTTCTTGTCTTATGCCACAAATAATTGGTAGCGTAAATAGAATGACGAATAGATTGCACATTTTTTGCGTATTTTGTTCAGTTTAATAATTGTTTACCGTTCGTCTACACGGAAAAAACCTATAATCAAACATGTGACTAATCAAGATGGAAACTATTGTAACTGATTTCAACTCTGTAGACTTCTTTGTTAGTGTCTGGAGTTCGGAAAATTTTATCATTTTTCAAAATTCGACAATCAAATTGAGCGAAACTTTTGATGATTGAAAGTAATAGAAGGGCGGCGTTCTTCGTCCATAAGCCAATCTATTCATAGTTTTACAGTCTCGTAATCGGATCCTAATTTCGCAAAACTCGAGTCGGAATTGCGTAGTCATATTATCCACTAGGAGCAAAATGTATTTACGTTTTATTTTATCTAGCTAATAATTGCGTTTTGAAATCGATATAGTAGCTTCAAAATTATAGCCATCACTCGAGAAAACCATGATAAAAGCGCTAATTTTGTGAAACATAATTGTCCATGAATGTTAAATGATGTCGTATGAAAAGTGAACTTTCTAGCCTGACTAACAGACCATGACAGACATGTTGATACGGTAAAACCAATAGCGAACTTTCAGGTTTTTAAAACTTTTTGACTTTCAGATTGTTGCGTTTTGAATGAAATCTTGAGGCACAAGTAGGAAAAAAAACTACCTTGCTCCCTTGTGGTATGATCGTTGGAAGAGCGAGGAATACTCCTGCCTTTCAGCTACCTTGCGGTATGGACTGCTGCCTTAGGAACAAGTTCAATGACTCAATATCTTTCCTACAACTAATGCAGAATTCTTGTTCTCAGTTGCTTAAGCTCCTCATATATATTAACAAAGTACATACTAACAATAGGAGTAGATGTATAGCTAGTGGTATTGAAATTTGAACACAGTACCTTGTAGACGCTTGTCGGACAATGTAGTCACTCAACCATGGTGATCTTCGTCACAGATGGTGGTAATCGTAATGTGGATTCTCATTTACAATCGAACAACCGTCCAGACTTCCATGAGATAAAATTGAAAAACTCCTCTATTCATCTATTAATTTTAAAACCCCGTAGGGATCGTACTGTTAGTTTTGCTCTTTATATCGATGAACTAACATTTAAAAACTAGAGACAATTTTTAGAAAAACAAAAGTGTTTTGCTTTTTCGAATGTTAAAGTTGTTGCTAAACCAGAGATATTTCCTTGAATTCAATCATACTCAGTTTAACAAACATGTATAGTTGTTACAATAATGAAATTGCTATGAAGAACTGTTTTTTTTTCTAGTGCCTATGATATCAAATTTACTGTTTGTAAATTTTAATTAAAAAAATGTGGAAATGAGCTTCTAATCAGAGTGAGTCATTTTTAGAAGAATTATTTTGAAAGAAAATAATATCGTGGTGGTACTATTCTTAGGAAAGACTTGCATGGCTTTAATAAAAATGATTCTTTTTTGTTTTATTCTCTTACCTGTATTAGTTGACTTTCGAGTGACATATATATCGCTCATATGTACATACATAATAGAATTGATATCTAGGATAAATATTTGGCAGATTTACACAAGAGCTTTCATTCTCTAGATGACATGAGTGTAATGATTGGTGGCAATCGAATGAATCACGTCATACTCTACCTATTGCGAAGCTTATGCTTTTCGCATTTTCGACAACTAAAGAAATTCAGCATGAATTTATCAATGATGCACAACCCTAATCAACTATATATAACCCTATGTTTATTGACACTACGTTGATTTCGAGTTCAAAACTTCGAGAAAATTTGAGAAGAAACGATAGTTTCAATCAAGCACTCAGGTTATGTTACAAAGTGTATTGTTGAATGAAAATCAATCTTTGAAAGTGAGACATAAACAAACAAATCTTAGTTCTATTAAATTAAAATTTCGAATACATATGTCCGATGTACAAAACTACTTATATTCATGTATTTAAAGTATTGTCAATAGATGAACAAAGAAAATCAAAGCCAGCATTTGAATTATTTGTAACTATCATAGAGATGCTCTTAATTTTACTGTATCATTAGGAATCTAATCTTTTCATTTATCATTTAGCCACTCATTATGAGCATAATCAAAATAGAAAAAGATGCCAAATGACTAATGTCTCTTCTTTGTTTACTGCTTGATTGATTGAATCGAGCAAAACTATGGTTAGTTGAAAAGCTATAGATTAACTGTCGTAAATGAAACGAATAATCGGAAAGATAATACCGTGTTTAATATCGGAACTTAATTCTTAGCCATTTCAACTTTAGTCGAAGAGAAACATGTCGAAAAAAAACAGGAACTATAATACTGTCGAGGAGAATTTGTTCTATTTTTTTAGAATTTTACATTCTATCTCTTTACAGAAATCATAATTGTTTTTTGAGCGAGAAAAAAAAATTGTAGATGAATAAAAAGCAAAGATGAATGAATCGATTGACTAGAATATCACATTAATATCTTATTATTGGCTTTTTTGCCGTGAGAAAGGATAAATCAGTTCAAAAATTTCAAATGCGTTGATAAGATTATAACTTTGTTGTGTGTACAACTGTTGTTCGGTAGCGTTTTCTCGGTGTGCTAACAAGGGTGTGGGTGTTCGTATTCTCTTCTCTTACATTCATACACACACACACATCCGCATACCCACCCATACCCTCAGTTGTTGATATGCCTAGGTTTTTAAAAAGTGTAACTTTTTAAGTTTAGCTTCTCTGTTTCTAAATGAAACTTAAACCTTTTCATTACCAAACTGAATAGAAAGTAAGTTCTCTTTAAAATAATATACTTTGTATTATGCTTAAATTTGAAAGAAACATATATTGATGAAATCTGTGCCCAAACAGATCTCGAGTATTGCGCTGTCAAGTGATCGTTAATAAATATGTATGTCTATTTTGTAAATGATACGTGATTTGTCATCTCTTGATATTTTATCTTTCAAAACTGTGACTAAAATAAGAATAATATTATGACTGTGTATGTCTTTGCATATTTTGTTGTGCTTGCATAAGGACACGAAACTTTTGAGGTAGTTGTTAGTTCATACAATTTGATATATTTTTTTGCAAACGTATTATTCAAATACGTAATGAAGTATTCGTCATTAGGTAATCGGCAGTTCTTGGCATTTCAATATGTTTAATTCTAACAGAATAGTTAGCACAATACAAACGTACTGTATGAATGTAGTTTAGAATCTAATTGAGCTTCTTCTTTTTGTCCACACTTTTACTTTCACACCAGGACTGCTATATGTACCCTAGAAAAAATTGTATCTCTGACACATACATTTTTTACCCGATTAGGAGCTTTGAACTTCTATTGCCATAAACTAATCTTTTAATAAAAATGAGCTTTGTTTTTCAATAGAGTTTTTGCTATCTTTATAAAGACAATTATGGTGAACGATATTGGTAAAAAAGTTGACCAAGAAATATTAGCATCCATTCTATTCATTTAGTTTCTCTTTGATCATTTCTGTTTTCCATGAAGTTCGAAGAGTTTTTTAGCTTGTTCTCTGTTTCACTATTTCTAACATATTGGACTAACATATAACATTGATACAGCTAATTTAACTTTAGTTTTCTACTGAATAGATTATAATACTAATCTTCATTCTGAATTCAGCAATAAAGATGAAATACAGATATATGAAGAGTCAAACTCAGAAACAATATCAAAAGCTGAAGACTCGTTTAGCTCTAATCGAAATTCAAGCACAATTATCAAAGAAAAAAAATTCCACGTCAACATTGAGGGTATAGATGGAGAGAAGACCCACACTCTATTCTGTGAAATTCCTTTATATTACACTCATGGATTTATGGAAGTGCCTTGTTTAATTCAATTCAAGAACAAGCGAAAGAAACGACTGTTACAAACAAATGAAAGAAATAGTCCTCTGAGTTTGATCCTGTATGATACTATACTTTATAAATAATTTTTAAATAAGCTACAGCTTATCCAAAACGATACACTATAAATTCATCAGAGTTTGAGGTGTGTGAAAGCTTTCCATGTGTAGAATGATATTCTATCGGCGTTGACATTAAATCG
Organism: Rotaria sordida; assembly: GCA_905250125.1. Taxonomy (NCBI): domain Eukaryota; kingdom Metazoa; phylum Rotifera; class Eurotatoria; order Philodinida; family Philodinidae; genus Rotaria; species Rotaria sordida. Next base: position 6,620 of record CAJNOL010002546.1, on the reverse strand, counting down.
TGATTGATTGCTGAAAGTAGCAATTCTCTACCCAAAGCAACTTTATTGAAATGAATCACATGTGTTTGATCGATTGGATTCGGTGTTGTGTAAGTATGAGAGAGACCTGAATTATTGGCAAAATAGGCGCCGTGACCTAAGCGCAAACAGAAATCAATATTCAGAAATCAATGTTTTCTTTTATTACTTATCCCACTTGCCTTTGGCTCCCTAATATCGATCATCGAAGTCATCATTAATGATTTCATTAATTCCTTTCTCTGACGTCCCATGAAATAGTTCTTGTTGATTAAGATTATGATCTGAGCATTATTTTGCAATAAGTTGCTTCATGACTAGATAAACATCTTCCAGCAATGAATTCTTTATTTATGCAATGAAAATAATTCGAACATGTTGTCCAATCGTATCTTAAACTATTTTTAACCAATGATCTATATAGTTCTGTTGATTCAGGCAACAAAACTAGAACTACTTGATATTTGAGTGACGGATCAGGAATAACATGTACGACTTGTCCAATTTGCAACCAATCTCGAGCTTATATTTTGTCAAAGTTTCTTTTTAATATGATCAACAATAGTTTCTAATTCAATCAAATAGGTTTTATGTTGAATATCAACTCTCATTCATAATTCTTTCGTATAATCTTTTTCTAATGACAAATCACTAACATAAAAAGCCATACGATCATGCGTCAAAGCAACATGCGATTCTATTAGATCAATTGTAAAAGGACCCATCGTACTATGTTCATCTAACAGCAAGATACGTATATCGCCAATCTTCGTGAGCAACTCTACATTCAATGTGATACTTGTGTAAAAAATCGAGAAACTTGCTAATATCAAAATATTTATGTATTGGCAAATGGCAATCGAGATCTGTTGGAATTAAGTCTTTTTTTTATCAGCGGTATACTCGTCGCAGTTGCATTAGTGTAGTAGGCAAGTCAAGAAGATGGATTTCCTATTGGTCGTTTCGTATAATTACTAACGATCCAATCTCGAACAAAATCACCTTCGACTCGACAATCAAATTGACAAACAGCGATTCATGCAACGACTTCTATTTGAGTTTCACGAGTCACTTTAGAATCTATCAAACTATTGTATAAATCGATCGATGTTTGTTTACTATCGGTAACATGTGAAACATTTTCTTCAATGTCAAAACATGATTTGTGCATTTGACGTTTAAGAATTTGTAGTGGAACATCTAAAATAAGAGTGAAGTGAAGGATCCGATTCATTGATTTTTACTAACAAACTTTTGCCTTTGTTGAGACAGAATTCAGACATAATTATATCCTAGAGCTTATGAACAAGATATGATTTATCCAATTAAATCTTGAATTTAAATACGTCATCCTACATGTAGCATTCATTTCCCTTGAAATATAGCTGAACTACTGACCACCATCGGGATATCGAATAAGAGCACAATTTTATTAACCATCTTACGAATGATTGAAATTCTTTGTATGCCAATTGATTTTGTGAATTGCATCCTTCGATTATTATTTCACAAGAATCATTGGTCATAATGTTGATGTAAGTGTTATTTTGACTTGTTGCTCATTTTTCCAACGACATATCATTGACTTGAATACTCGTGTTATTTTCATAATATTTTTTAAATTTTGTTTCATTCATTTATAATTATTGGATGTATTTGGTTGAAAATCATTTTATGAACAAACAATGAATATCGAACATCACGAGCAAGAATAAGTACAACAGGTGCTTCATTAATCAGACGTATGAGTGTTCAAAGACGATCTAAAACGGCAATTTTATCTTTTTCAGATCGATATATTAAGTAAATTGATGAATTCTTCCATGTAATTCTTTCATAGACATGAACACATTATCAATGTATCCACTCAATAAAGATTTAGCAATCGATTATCAATTCTCATTTGCAATTTGTGCTTTTTGATGATAATCATCCGATAGATCGAATGATTTTTCTAAACTTTTATATCGTCTTAGACCTTGATTGAGAATATGTTGTGCCTCTCCCAAATGTTTTGCTCGACAAGGATGTGGATGTAGATGTGAGTGTAGATAAAGAGAATACCCACACGCATACCCTCAAATCTGAGCAGAGATAGAATAAAATATTCTACACAAACAGTATATAGCATTGTACGAAAATAAAAATAAAAATGATGTAAGATGAAAAATTTCAAAAATTAACAAATAATAATAAAATTAGACGAGTAATTTGTGCTAAACAGTTAAGAATGAAATTTGAAGTTATTAGGTTGGCAACTAAGTCTTTGCGTTTTTTTCAAAAATTTTAATTTTATTTTTGAACTTCAAAAGTACAACTAGCTTTCAGTTATATATGTACCACTAGTATCTATGACTTGTCGCCAACGTTCTGGTAAAGACAGGATCCCGCGTTCGTAGAAGTCCTTGGATTTTTGATCAAAGAAGTTGGCGATATCCATTTTTAGGTCGTTCTCGTTGTCGAATTTTTTCTCAGCCAAATGATGAGAGAGAGAACGAAACAAATGGTAGTCCGTTGGAGCCAAGTCAGGAGAATAAGGTGGATGAGGAATGGTAATCCATCCGAGTTTCAATAATTTTTCACAGGTCGACTTTGCAACATGTGGTCTTGCATTATCATGCAAATAGTAAATTCGATCCTGCTTTCCCTTGAGTTTTTCGGCAATCCGATCCAATTGTTGACAGTATAGATCAGCAGTGATGGTGCAACCATTTGGTAGAACTTCCCAGTGAATAATCCCATTGACACCCCACCAGACGCTCAGCATCACCTTCTTAGGGTGTAAGTCAGCCTTAGGTGTTGCTACGCCTGTTTGACCAGGACTTAGCCATTGGCGTCTATGCGTGTAGTTAACATACAATACCCACTTCTCATCACCAGTGATAAGATTGCGTAGCCATTGATAGTTGCGGTAAGATGTGATTAAATCCATACATGCATCAACCCTGTATTGCAGCTGATATGGTGATAATTCGTGGGGTATCCAAACTCCATATCTCCATGTTTTGCCTAATCCGTGCAAATGTTTTTCCACCGCAGTATGGGAGCACCCCAGCTGATCTGCTAAACACCGTGAAGTCAATCGAGGATCTTGTTCGATAAGCTGCTGTAAGAGGTCCACATCCACCTCCAGTGGTCTACCGGGTCGAGGTAAATCGTCGAGTTCTAAGTTACCATTCTTAAACCGATTGAACCAATGTTGTGCCATACGAATCGAGAGTACATCCTCACCCATCGTGCTGCAAATGTTGTTGGCTGCTTCTGTTGCTTTATGACCCAGACGGAATTCATGAAGTAAAAGTATATGAATTTCTCTACGAGAAAGATTCATTTTCTGTTCGTGGTCAGCGTACATATCGATGACTTTATTATCGTTCGAAAGATATTCACACTCCCTTTATATACCCTTAGTATGGAAACTTCTAGAACTTTCTCGAATGTTCTAGAACAATTTCAAAAAAAACGCAAAGACTTAGTTGCCAACCTAATAGAAAGGAAGCATACAAATGGAAATTGGATAGAATAGTAAATATAGATTTTAGTAGCAAATTTACTTTACAACCATTTCACAACAAAAGAAATGATGGTATTTGTGGGCAGATGAGGATGAAACTATACTACCACCTTTGGTCAATGCATTAACAGATAAATTTCAAAAAGAATTCATTTTGTTTTTGGATGCAATTTCATCGCATGGACTTATTTCTGTACGTGAGCCAATTAATTTTACAAAATGGTTACATCAGCAATAATTACAAGTTAAAAAGAATAAAAAGATGTATTTAACAAACGATTTGTATGCGAAATTTTTAATAGAAGAAATAGTACCAGCAATAAAACAAGTATTTAAAAAATAGTGGTTTGGTACCGATCTTTCAAGACGATCAGAATAGCAAACACAGAACAACGATGATGAAAAATACTGTGTTCATTCTTTATTTGATGAATGTATTGGGTGTAATTAAAGAAAGATTGAGAAGAGAACAATTTGACGATAGATTAGAATTGGAGAACCAAGTAGTACAACAATGGAGAACGTTTACTGCTGAAAAATGTTGTGAAATGATGAAAAAAATACCGATTTGACTGAAGCTGCTGATAGATCAAAATGGAGAGCAAATATATACTCATTGATGAATGTGTTTTTATTGTTTGCTTAAAAGAAATTTCGATTTGTAAATATTTTTTTCAAGCAGTACTTTTCATGTCACATTATAACCAAGTTTAAAAAATGTTCAAGTACTTCTAAAAATATTTAAGATTTTTTTTTTTGATTTTAGTAATGCTTGCATCTCTGTAACAGTAATAAGTAGAAAACTCAAATTCTGGCATAAAGTAGATCTAGACATCTAGTATATATATTGTAAATATCAGTCTTTTCGACTCTTGAAACATGTAAGAAAAAAATATTGCATAAGGGGATTAGAACTTATATAAAACTATTTAATTCGCTTATTTTTAGTAGAAATATATTAGCATGCTACAATATGAGAAGAGCTTCTATTTCAGTTTACGACTACTGCAAGCAAAGAATATAGCTTTCAGATATGTACATATATTCATTGATTTCGAATATTTGTGCTGTCTTCAATTTTTCGAATGATTCTTCTCGGTATTCATCTGCTGCACGTTGTCAGGTTTTCTTTGATGTTCAGAGAAATGTATGGTGCGACGATTATTGCTTGGCTCAGAGTCATTTCTTTGACGTCGACTCAATCTACATCTTCCATATTGCTCATTGAATGACTGGTTCAATCGAGAACGAGTCGGAGAGTGAGAAGGCGCCACAGCAAATGATTTCGACCTTTGTTGGCGAACCAATTCTATATTGATTCGTTGACGTCGTTCACGATCAAAAATTTTGTACCATTTCGGTGGAAGTAATTTAATGACATGTTCGTAGAACGAGATATGTTCTTTTTGCGCTGATGCTTGTGCTCCGTACGGTTGATACCCACATAAGTTGACAAATGTCGACGGATCTTCTTCGTACATATCGAGAATATTCTTCACGAAGCATATTACTTTTGCTTCGCTCTCAGGTGTCGTCAATTCTCGATCTTCGGCACGAAAAACATCAAGATCAAAGTCTTTGGCATACGATTGCAAACGATTCAAGTCAGTACGACTAGTCGAATAGAATTCAAGATTCGATCGATCAGTGGTCGATGATATTTGATCTGGATGTTTCGAGGACGTTGTCAAACCTTTCCAATGCTTGGCAATCGATTTACTCAATACGATGGTCCCAATTCCTGATGAATCGAGTTTGTTTTTGTAATTAGTCTCATTTTCATTAATACTCTTGTTGTAATTACGTGCCACTTTCACATCATGATGAAAGAAGTTCACAATTTCTTTGCTGGCCTGATGCAACGGTGCAACTTCTTTGATACGGAGAATAATCAATGCCATGGCAATAATACATAGAATATTTACCACGGTAAGGAGAAGACTACAACTACCGAGTATAGCTGCTTCGTGAGGCATATAGCATGAATAGTATGGCAAGTAATCATTGTTGACATATCGAGAACAGTTTATGATAGGGTCATTAGGGCGGAGTCGATTTTGAAAGTTAAAAAATAGCTCATTCGATTGGACGTTCGCGTTATTACTTATGCTAGTACGAGCTACAGTCGATACTGCACGAGCAAGTATGGCATATGCAAGAAGAAGGCCACAGTTCACCGCTGGAGGAAGAAGAGAAGCTACAAAAACCTCATAGAAGTGAGATCATGAGTTTACAAAGATTTACGTACCAGATATAGCCACACCAACCAATGACCCTTTGACAAAAACGAAATATAGCATCAGAATTCTACACAATTTACTATTACCTGTGTTTCCACCAAGAACTGATAATGCAACACCAGCACCACTGGGCAAGGCAATCAGAACACCTACCCATAGACGTTTGAGATCGCCACGGGCTTTCATTTCCGAAGTGGGAAAACTCATTGAACTTCCCCATCTGGTTTCAGCATGCGTGGTGCACAGACTAAATCGGCAAAGATCAATACATTGATAGTATGAGAATCCACTCACCCGATAATAAAACCCCACAAAATACAGAGAGCGAGACCAATCAATTCGTTTCGAATGCCACGTTGCCACAGCGAATGTTCACGTACTGACAAACCAAACACGATGCCCATGATTGGATTCATCAGTGGACTGACCAGCATACTGGCCACAATGGTCACTGACGAATTTTCGAGAAGTCCAAAACCGGCGAGCATTGAAGCGAGGCTGAGTAAAACGATGAAATCGAACGAGAGTTCCGTAGCAGCTCGAATGCCAGCTACTACTTGATGTACCATGAGTCGAGCTCGAACACTTTTCTTGAATTTGAATGTATCGATAGATCTGTGAATTCTGTTTTTTAACGTCGAATCTTCGAATGGTATTGGCTGACAACTATCGTCAAGACTCGAAGTTCTTTCAATAGTTGTTACGGCTGTGTTTAATGCATCACTTGATACATGGTCGTGAATTCCCATGACAACAGTAGCAGGAACGACACAAACTTGACTGCCGTTCTTGATGCCGATATCTCTCTGATTCAAATCACATAAGATTCGATCGCTCATAAAGCCGAA
>CAJNOL010002545.1:0-36839 GCA_905250125.1 Rotaria sordida | reverse complement strand
ATCCGTCCGAATACAAAATGGATACAGAATGGTCTCACTGTCGCCGGAGGAAATGGGCTAGGCAGTGGAATCAATCAACTCTATAACCCATGTGGTTTATATGTCGATGATGATCAAACGATTTACGTCGCTGATTACTCTAATCACCGTATTGTGGAATGGAAATGTGGTGCAACGACTGGCCAAGTGGTTGCCGGTGGAAATGGACAAGGAAATGGAGCTCATCAGTTAAACTACCCATACGATGTGATTGTTAACAAAGAGAGAGATAGTCTCATTATCTCCGATTTAAGTAATGCAAGAGTAGTTCGATGGCCTCGTCGAAATGGTACCAGTGGAGAAACTATCATTTCAAATATCGATTGCCGAGGTTTGACAATGGATGAGAATGGATCTCTCTATGTCGTCGCCTATGGAAAATATGAAGTGAGACGATATCAAATTGGTGACACTGAAGAAATGGTGGTTGCAGGTGGCAATGGACAAGGAAATCGTCTTGATCAACTCTTTGGTCCCTGCTACGTATTTGTCGATCGAGATCATTCAATGTACGTGTCTGATCGTAACAATCATCGTGTAATGAAATGGGAAGAAGGTGCAAAACAAGGCATTGTCGTAGCCGGTGGTCAAGGGCAAGGAAATAGTCTTACACAATTGGATGATCCTCGAGGAGTCATTGTTGATCAATTGGGCATTGTCTATGTAGCTGATTGGAGGAATCATCGAATCATGCGTTGGCCAAAAGGAGCCACACAGGGAAGTGTCATTGTTGGTGGAAACGATAATGGAACACAGTCGAATCAACTCAGTTATCCCATGGGTTTATCATTCGATCGACATGGCAATCTCTATGTCGCCGATTACAACAATGATCGAGTACAAAAATTTAATATCGAATAAACTCAGTACGATGATTACTTTTTTTTTGATTCTATTTCTCTTACAAATAAATCCAGATTAAATAAAAAAGAATTCATAACTATGCTATTGGCACGCGCGCGCGACCAGGAACCATTCTGGTGAAGCCGTGACGAGCGTGAAGCTCATGCACACACGGGACAGACTCTCATCATTCACATCAGAGATGTATCAAAGAGCCTGGCGCAGGCCCGGTCGTGTGCCACGGACACCAAGACAGTCCCTGACCGAGCTTTTAAGGACTACTCGGAAGTCCTTCATATAACGCGAAGCCTAACCTCAACGAAGGGTGGGGTGTGGGTGGGTATGGGTGTAGATGTGGATGTGGTCGTCGATGTGTATCTCTTCCAAGCAAACATCCACACCGATACCCACACCCTCGATTGAAATTCAATTTAATTTAAAAATTTCATTAATCTAGTATAAGTTTTTTTTGCTTCTTTGTCATCACTCTTCATGTGCAATGTTTTACAGTTGATATATGCAATGTTTCGCAAAAGTGTGATTATTTGATAAGAATAAAAAGACACAAAAAAAAACAAAAACAGAAGATATACGCTTGTCACGCAGTAAAAGTAAGATACGCGTTATTCGAAAAACAACAAACTAACAGTGTAGGACGCAAAAAAAACTTCAGTCAACAACGACAGACCATCGTATCACACAGAACGTTTTGGTTTCAATTGTCTGACTGAGGTGAGTACATTGTTAAGAAGATTCGAAAAGAAAAAGAACTTATTTGAAATATTATGTACATAGGATAAAGACACTGAGAATATGAAAAACGATTGAAATAAATATGACAATGTTACCCATAGTCAAATTGACTTAAGTTGATTAATTTGTCTCTGTATATCGGCTACCGATTGTACTCATTCAGTTTTTCTCAGTTGTCCGATATTATTTGAACTTTTCATTCATCGCAATCATTGTTCTCTATATCTAATCTGTTGTCTCTACTTCCTTTGTTTCCAACTCTATTCATCATTTTCAGTGAGTTCAATTACAAATATAGCGAGATCATTTGAATATGGTACATGAAAACAATGGTAGACTTTGAACTAGGGTAGGAATAACTATGAAAAAGTATTCGATCAATAATCAATTTACACAAATGAAGTTCAAAATCTATTAACCAAAGATCGATACATATTAATAAAGAAGACAAACTTCCGATCACAAAAAAAAATAAGTAGCATTGTCGTTAGAATGTTTCTATTCACTTACTTATGCGGAGAAATTAGAGTGACGACTTTGAATATTGCACAGTTATGTAGATCATTAAATATTGATCATTATCCGCCATGGAACAATGTGTGAAAATATTGATGAAATAGGTTTATTTTGATCACCAATGAGCGAAACTGATAGAAAAAACTTTGGATCATGTGGTCATGTTTCGAAGTTAGTGTGGACAAATTCAACTGTTCTACTCATTTCCAAGCATGGTAATATGAAGCAATCCATAGAAATAAGCCCAAAGAGCATCGAACAATAGAGAAATCTATAAGCATAACCGATGAGAGTTAGAGCAAAAAAGACATTTTCTCACAAACACAAGTGCTAGTAACGATACCGAAGTCTTAATCATTGAGCCATCCGCAGGATATCAACATAAAGTTACAAGCGATAAAGAAAATCACAAGATTGACAGCAACATATTTAAAGCCACATAGAGATCTGTAAGACTTCTCAATGGGTGTGTCCAGATCGAGTCAAACAGTCTTAGATAAAGCGAAACTATAGGTCACAAGGAAGTCATAAAGCTTGAGACCAATCTTCTACCCGACTAGATGTTTATAAAGAAAATCGTGCCACACAACAGTGCGTTAGATGTACGTCAATATAGTTAGACATAAAAGTGAATACATATGAAGAAAGAGAGATAACTGAATACGACTCATCAAAATGCTTTCTTGGCGGAAAATAGCTTCAAACAACTGATGAGTAAATTTTGTCGATGCCAAATACACTGTAGCCGCACATAATGTCAAAGAATCGACAAAATTTTACTACATCTATTCATCTTTCAGCGTGTTTAGAAAAATATTGAACGATCCGATGATATTAAAAAGACATCACGAAAGATTTCTAGTTAGCCATCGATGTATTTACATGATGATTAAGTTTCCCATAAACTGAGAAATGTGTTAACAAAGCAAAAGAACCTTGAAGAATATACAGGTCGATTACGTTATTTTTACTAGTTTTCTTCAGCTTACTATATTTCTGCAAAACATAATACGCTTTTTATTAATATACGACTGGATAGAGCATTCATTTCTCTATCGATCGGTATATTTTTTATCTGATTTATCTCTCATCTTGACCAAGAATTTAGCGAAGTTCTCAAAGCCCTCAAAAATTTTTTTTTACGGTGATAACGTTTGTCTCAGGGAAAATGGGCCTCAGTATTTTCAAGATTTCTCCTCTATTATCCATGTGATTAAAGTTCTTTTTATTATCAAAAGATAGCGCTTGAAATTCTCTACAAAACTATATATGACTAGGCCCAAAAACAGTTTTAGATATATTTGAAAAAAGACGAAAACTAAAGACATACAAACAGCTGTGAAAAGTAAATGCGCGACCCATAATAAATGGCCGCAATTTGCATCTCGTATTTTAATTTTTAGATACATTTTATTAAAAAACAAATATACCACAAGATGCAGCGTTAAAAGCTCTACAATCTAGAAACTAAAGTTTATTTTACTTGTGTACTTTTTATGTTCAAAAAAACTCAAAACTCTGTGCGATTAATTTTCGCATCGGCGAAAATTGGTCGTACAGAGTTTTGAGTGTTTTTGAACATAAAAAGTACACAAGTAAAATAAATTGTGCTTTGTAAACTGTAGAGCTTTTCACGCTACATCTTGTGGCATATTTTGGTTTTTTTAAAAGAAACATATTAGGTGATAAAAAGAGAAAATAAGAAAAAGGAATTTTCATTCATATAAAAAAAATGATCTTTTCACAATGGCAGAATTGGTCGCAGAGTTTTGCTTTTTTTTGAAAACAAAAAGTGTACAATTAAAATAAACTTTAGTTTCTAGATTGTAGAGCTTTTCACGCTGCATCTTGTGATATATTGTGTTTTTTTTAATAAAGTGTATTTAGAGATTAAAATATGAAATGCAAAGTGCGGCCATTTATTATGGGACATACGTTATTTACTTTTTACAGCTGTTTGTATGTCTTTAGTTTTCGTCTTTTTTCAAATATATCTAAAACTGTTTTTGGGCCTAGTCATATATAGTTTTGTAGAGAATTTCAAGCGCTATCTTTTGATAATAAAAAGAACTTTAATCACAAGGGTAATAGAGGAGAAATCTTAAAAATACTAAGAGACCCAATTTTTCCTTGCGACAAACGTTATCACCGTAAAAAAAAATTTTTGAGGGCTTTGAGAACTTCGCTAAATTCTTGGTCAAGATGAGAGATAAATCAGATAAAAAATATACCGATCGATAGAGAAATGAATGCTCTATCCAGTCATATATTAATAAAAAGCGTATTATATTTTGCAGAAATACAGTAAGCTGAAGAAAACTAGTAAAAATAACGTAATCGACCTGTATATATAGCTTACAAATAGCTGCGCCACCCATTAAGCTATTAATAAATCTATTTCGGAGACAATGAAAACTTTTGCTACGCACTACCCATGAAAATCATTCTAGTAAAGTAAATATTTTTGGATCTCAACAAATATGTAAATGTAACAACGACAATTTCAGAGAATCAGCTGATATGTCAGAGTAACCACGTAAGTTTTTATGTTATCGAATGGTATCCTTTAAGTGACATTGAAATTTATCGTGTCACAATGTTTTGAAAGCCAATCATCTATGAATGTTATAACAAAACTTGCGGTATTTGAGGAATGTCTATAAATGAATGTGAAAACTCTATGATCGCAGAGGAATATTTTAGATGTGATACAATCATGTCAAAGAAATTACCAATAGGTTAGGTACTTGAGAAAAGTTTCATGATAGTGACTTATCTCGCTAGATGATGGAAAATAGCTTTCAATCTCACTGGAATCGATGAGAGACAAAGCAAAAAGCTTACAAGACCAGTCATATGTGCCATGATGTATCATAAAATTTATGGATATCCTTTAATATTTATGGCTGCAGTGGAAATTTACAGTTGGCTAAGCAATACTTCAGACCTTTAAAGATGCACGTGCTAACTTAAAGCCTCTACCTTCGAGCGAGAATGAAAGATTTGTTTAGCAAAAAAATATTTAGGAAAGATAGCAAAATTTTCTAGCAACCAACCATTGCTTCAACATTCACGAGAGTTATATCATATAGATCCACCTATCTCTATGACAATGAAAATTGAATAATCTGAAAATAGTTAGGAAGAGAAGTAGAAAGTTGTAGAGAACTTTTTGATGAATATTACTCTATAATTGTTCAATAATTGCTTATTGATAAACGTTTATCTCTGATATTTTTTTTCTATCTCAAATCTCAAATAGAAATACCAATCGAATGAAGACTTTTGATAAAAATAAGTTTGACTAAAGAGATTTTACCAAGTGGCTTAATGATATCCATATTGTTGTCGATAGGTTTTTTTCTTTTTCAATTCCAATTATATTTACATTTAAAATCTCAAATTCATCATTCATTTCGGTATCTAATTTCACTTTAAGATATGAAAGTTATTGTTTAAAAAGACATCTTTGAAAGAAATACTGTTTAGTTCGTATTAGATAAATTATTCATTCAAACAACTTTTTCAAACTGTGAAAGATGTTCTATTTAACTCAGCAAAAGTAGTAGATTTACATAGTCGTATGCACAGTGTTATAAAAACTCCGTACTATTTTATGAACACAATGGGACAATGATAGAGCATTAATTGATAGTAAAAATAAAATTAGAAATTGTAATCGAGCTTAATAAACTTAAATCCAGAAAAATATTACAACTCGGAAAACTTCGATTTCAATTATTAAAAATGATTATAGATAACTTGAAGCTTATCTATTACGGTTTTAAACAATGGCTGGAGTCGTTTAAATTCATTATTTTAGTCAATATGACTCTTTAAAGTATTTTTTATTTTTCCTTTTAGATTATAATACTCTTCAAACGTAACATTATTGATTATGTAATATGGCATCAAATAGTCCAGGTACAAATCTATTCTTCAAGTATTTGATCACATGTGCGCTATAAGTCTTGTCTAGTTTATTGATCTATTTTGAATACGCTTACTCACATATCTATAACATAATGTAGCCACTAAGAGTAATGATTAGTCTGAATATCTCTACCGTAATGGAATGACATCGAGTCTTTGTCGATTAATCGTGCCATACGTAATATGATTGAAGTATTGTTACCGATTCTGTAAAAAACCGATCGTAACCGAAAAAGTATGTGAGCTTGTATTTTCATTGAATTCTAATTCAGAATATGTTATGTCACCTTGAAAACACTATCAGTTATCTCTCAATGTCTTATATTAACAGATTCAGGATCATGCATAATCTTAGTAAATTAAAAATGAAAAAAAGAATCTCATCTTAATAGTTATTCTGAGAATAATTTGTTAGAAACGACTCTCCTGAATAGGATCATTTCAAAAACAAAAAATAAGTAAAATCATTTCATAACTTTTACAACAGTCTCGTACGATAGAATTCCAGATCAACAAAGTTTTTATCATTTTTTCACATGCGTAAATAAATGATTTCCTTGAATTTTACATGATGTAACACAATGGCTTCTTTGAAAATAGAATGGTAACACATAATGAATTTACATTTTATGTATAGTTTATTCTTTTTTTTTTTTTTTTTACACATTTCATTCTTCAAAAATGGAGTATGCTAATACCACATCATTTAGCTTAAGACTCCACTGAAGTGAAATTATTATACATGACTGTAAAACAGCAAAAAAGAACTGCATGATTATACTTTAATGTCATAATTTCGATGTATTTAATATAATTTTAATAACATAATTTTCATGTGTTTTTTTTTCAAATAAAAGATTTAAAAATGATTGATAATTTCGAGAAGCATACATAAATGTGTTCATTTCATTATTAGAATCTTTATATTTTTTTATTTCTTCAAAACTTTCATGTATTCTTTTGTAAAATACTTTGTAGTTTAATATATGTATTTCTTCTATTATTTTCTTTGATTATAGCTATTATGAAATGTTTCAATGAATGTTCTTTAAAAGCTGGAATTTGGTGCGATGAGTGCAATAAAAGTTATTGTTTGAAATGTAGTCATATTATTCATAAAATACCAACTTTGAGAACACATGAAAGGATACCCATTGATAAAAGACCATGGAAACTGATGCGATGCAAAATACATTCAGATGAAAATGAAAAGTACTGGTGTTATGAATGTAAGAAAACAGTCTGTCATAATTGTCAAATAGTTGATCACAACAACCATAGTGTTATAGATATTATTGATATAGTAGAAGATATAGTAGAAAGGGTCAGTATTTAATTTTCGTATGTATTTCTTAAATAAAATTGCTTTCATAAATTTTAGTTAAAGAATGAACTTCAATGTACACAATCATCTTTTGAAGAAACCTTTAAAAATGTGCAACAAATGATCAGTTCAAGTGAACACATTTATAAAGATAAAATTACTGAAGTGTTTACATCTATACGTATATTAATCAATGAGTATGAGAGAATGTTAGGAGAAAAGATTAATGAGATGAACAAAAACAAAGACAAAATGTTTGAGGATTATCAAGATCAACTATTGTTGAAAAAGGAGAAGTTTGATTATTATCAAGAAGAATGCAGAGAAATTCTTTCGAATAAGAATCTCGTAAAGCTACTACAAGTGAATGAGGAATTGACCAACAACATTGAAGAAGTAGCTCAAAGTTTGAAACAATTGAAACCACCCATCATAGATAAATATAACATCGACGGCATCGATGAACTAAAAGCAGCTGTTGATGGTGTTCTCAAGCGTGTTACAATTTCAGAGAAACAAGGTAACTTATTTATAAATCATTATACATGTATTATTTTGTTCTTCTATTATAAAATGTACGGAAGAAGATAGCAGATGTTTTTGAAATGTTTATAAATTAAGTTAAATAATTATAAAATGTCAGAGAGGCGTAATTGAAACAAAAATAATAATAATTCGTTTGATTTTTTGTTCAATCGTATTTTCTTCTATTTTAAATTGCAATAATTTCTTTGGAACACAAAACACAGGATTAAATAAGAAATCAAGAATGATTGATGATCGAGGAAATCTGAAGACGGAAAAAAACTGAATAGCCATAGATTGTTGTCATCTTTTCCTCTAATGAAATAATAGATTCAAGCTATTCCAAATAATTTTACGCTCTTCATCCTTTAACCAGATTGATAATTCTTTATGTTTTACATATAGATTGAAACCAATCAAATAAAAGTAAAGAATCTACCAAAGATCGATGGATTATATTTATTTGAATTTGAATTTGAAGAGATAATTACAAACATATAATGTTTATTTTGATTGAATGACTGTTTAGCAAAAAACAAAAAGAGCTTTAAAATGTGTCAAATCACGGATAAGATACAATAGATAAGGAAGAATTATGGCTTTGCTTTGGTAAAAACTTATCAAACGTTTCTGAAATTTATTTCCTAAACAATCTGAACGCATTCGCATGTTCTCAATCTTCTAATGGTTTAGTTTAAGGATAAGGAACTTAAAGCTAAAATTCAACTTTACATCCATCTCTAACTATAGCCATTAGATGATTCATTTTAAAAAACGATCACTAAATTAACGGATCTATATAAATATTTACCGCTAAGAAGTGACAACTTCATGAAACACATTATTAAAGCAAAGTACTCAAATTTATAATCCGTAATAAACACTGATTCAAAATCAAATTAATAAAATATAGAATACTAGGCAAAGGATTTTACCAAAAACTAATCCTTGATAATTGATTATGAGATTCATGACGTTTACATAAGCAACGAGTGATCCAAAATTTCCTTTTAAAATTAAAACTATTAGATTCAGAGATTTTTTAAGAAATTTCGTTCAAAATAATTCTAATGAAAAATTTAAAACAAGAAAAAAAGCAATTTCTATGACCGTATGCATTTGTGTCATTGAATACCACAGTTAAAAGTAACACGATATGTAAAACAAAACAAAAAAATAGCCGAAATTTTATTAATAAGTATTAAATTTCGCTTTGCATACCTGACTGAAAAATACTAAGAGAATCATTCTTTTAATATACAGTACTATTTTTCTACTGCAAAAAGGATTAAAGTGAATATATCCATAGATTTTTTTTTTAATGTAAAATATCAGGTATAGTTAATAATAATTTTTAATTTCTTTGTCGTCGAGAAATAATGCTGCCGTGAAACGTACTAAAGGTTGACTTTTATTTTACATCGTACTACCAGAAATGTTAGAAGAGCTAGCGTTTATTGTTATAAACTGATATTCTTAACTTTTTATCCAATGAAATAGTTTTGGTTTTTCTACTACACACTGCTTGATCATTGTTTATGTTTTCAAAGAGAAAGAAATAGAAGTTTCGTCGAAAAGTGTGTGTGTGTGTAATTGAGAGCATAAGTCAGTCGTTATCCTTTTAAGTACATCTAATCTTTCATGAAAATATTTGTTTCTGTACTCTATCTCTTTAAACTCAATAGATCTCGTTTCATGCGCAGGAATAATTTAAGGAAATCTATGTATAAGACTGATGAGTTTCGTCAATACCTTTATATCTTTTTTCTACATGTAACTTATAGAATATTTCAGAATAAGACACTTTTGTTTTTATCAATTCTAGTTTCATCTGATGCTGATAACTCATCATCATATCAATAATTTATTTGATTTAAAACTGAAATTATCAAGTGTTTATATAAAATATAAATTCTATCAAATACATTCATTCATTTTCGATTCATACTTGATGTTTTTAAGAAAATGAAATATCATCAAAATTTTTCTTTGTTTTTCTTTTTAGAATTTACAAAACATTTTAAATTTATCATCAAATTTTAAAATCAAACTATTATCTTCTATTATTCAATTCCATACTCGAAGTTTCTTTTCGAAATAACTAACTTTTCAATAAAAACATTTCGAGAAAATATTTGATTGTTTAATGTCCGGAGGAATCTTCTCTTTTTTTATATAACACTTACTGCTAGAAAGATTCATGTATGCTAATATTGTAGTCTTCATCGAACTATATAGAAGTTAATAGTCGATTTTGTCGAAGAATATCTCTGACATTTGCTAGTTTTATTCTTCATAAAGGTTCTTTGGATATTTGGATTCAATCATTTAATAGAATATACAAAGATGAGTCGAGGTGTGTACGTAACAAATGAATGACTTTGAATGTGAGTGTTTTCCTTTCGTTAAAATATTTATACTCTACCATGGTTAATACAGATCAACAATAATCTTATTCCTAATCTAGAAGAATCATACTCATTAATATCTGATTTTTCTGTACTAAATAATGACATGAAAATAACATAAAATTATTCTTTCAAATTTTTATAAATTTTTATATTGTTTTAGAAGATCCTGTAAAAACATCAGAATCCAATGGATCATTAATGAATTCTCAACTGGTAAATTAAATATATTTGACTTTCTATTTTAAATGAATCTTTCATATTTTAAGTATGTTAATCAACTAATGCCTTATGATTATCTTCAACAATTTTATTATCCTTCAACTATTTCACAATCTTCATGGATGCCTGTAAACAATTCACTACCCATCGTTAGTTTTACAGAAGAAAAATTTATTTGAAAAAAAGTAAAGAAAATTTTTCTAACTATAGAGTTTTTCATCAATTCCTCTTTTTCAACCACCGAATGAAAATATAAGTGATTTTGCACAAATATTTTCACAAAATGATAATGCTCCAGCATGCATACAAAGAAATAATAATTTTTCATTAATGTCAAGTATTTATTCAAAAAGATCTTTTTCAAACAAAAATTTCTATTTATTGTTTCAATAGCTGATCAAATATCGACAAATTCTACAACATCACAAATACCAACACTAATATCTATTCAAGCATCAATACTACCACAACCATTATATGCTATTTGTGTTTCACAAAATCCAACACAAAGTCTTCAAACACAAAGTCTTCAAACACAAACACTACAACATAGAAAAGAAAATATTTTTTATTTTAGAAAACAAAAAAACAAAAATTGTGTTTTCTCTTTTTATAGAACAATCAAAAAACTGTATTAACATTTCAGTCTTCAATTGCACAAAATATGAAACAATTGAATTCATCTGGATCATCAGTATCAAAAGAAAAACGACAGAGAAAACCATTGACTATTGTTGATCCAATATCACATAAACAGATTGAAATTTCTACACCATCGACCAATACATTATTTACAAATATATCAAATGAAACATGTTTAATGGAATTGACAACTACAAATTCAGTCATATCAAACAAAAAATTACTAATTGATAAAAGTAAAACACAAATTCAATTTGATTCTCAACTAAAAATGCCTAATGAATTATCAAATTCTTCCAAGACTAAAACAGATAAGGTATAAAATTAGCATATTTAATATCTCGTTTTCTTTTATCAAAAAAAACAGATTACATTTGAATCTGCGAAATATCTTTAAACGAAATTTCATTTTAAATTTCGACCAACGAAAACCATGATAATGTCTATAGGAGTGTTAATAAGTAGAGGTATAAGTGTAGTTATGTGCAGAATAGTATATTATGTATATGAGTGCATAGATGAACAGCATGTTTACATGCATCATCTACTCATAGTATCTACAATACATTTTTCTAACATAATGACATAACATAGAGAAAAGAAAACTTTTAAATGTAAAATTTTTTATTCAAACTTATGCATAATTAATAAATTATTTTAGAAGGAAAACATAGTAACACAGACTAAACGTCGTAAACGAAAACGGAAACGTTCTCGAAAGTGTCAAGTATGTTAATCGATTGAAACTCGATATTTTGACTTTCTCTATGATTAACTGTAGTACGAAGAATCAATACTTGAAATCAATGAAAAAATTAATTCACATCAGCTAAAATCACAATCAGCAAGTATATTATTAGAAGAATGTGTTACACCATCAATAACAACAACAACAATACTAGTAAATAATGATAGTAATAAACTTATAGATATTCATGATAATTCAACGCCATTAACAATATCAAAACATCTTTCTAATCTTAAAAATGATATTAATCAAGATGATCAAAATAAAATCGATGATAATAGTATAACTTTAAGTAATATTGAATCAATATTGGATAAAGTTACAGCACAAACATATGATGAATTGAAAAAAACATTGAAAAAATTAAATATTGATTGTTATGAAACATTAGAAAAAATGGTTATGCTATTTTATTCGAAAGTAAATAGTTGTGTTTATTTTCATATAATTTTTTGAAAAAAAAATATTTTTTTTTTCTTAGGCTGTTGATGAACTGGCATCTAGTTTTCTATATACAAATTTATGTAAACAATTTGCAAGAGTAACTTTTTAATATTATATATTTCTATAATTATTTCAATTCAATTTTTTTCCTAGAAAACAGTTATTAAACTAGATGATAATGGTAAAATAAAGAAATGTTCTTTTCATGGAATATTAATAAAACATTGTGTAAACGAATTCAAAAATGTTCATAGTCAAGAAATTGAATTTGAAAAACAAAATTCTGCAAGTGATAGTGTAACAGTTGAAAAAAATTATACAGAAGAAACAAAAACATCAGAAGAAGTCATTATTATAGATAAACAAAGATACTTAAAAAATATTATGTAATTATATTTACGAACTATAAATTAATATCAAAAACAAAAACGATCCTAAATAGGATTTAGATTGTTACGATGAGTGCTACTCTTTGAGTAATAACTGATTAGAACTGATGTTTCGAGTGTATTAGTCGTCAAAGACAAATAATCGCATCAAGCATCTTATACTTTCACAGTACGAGTTAAAGATATTTGTACGGAATTAAGTTCGAGTTCACGCTCCAATAAAGTTTATCCATCGATATAGAGTTCAAAATTTTTCAACTTGATCAACCCTAGTAAACAGATTTAGAATGTCTATTGATGACAACAGTTCAATTTTATATTATATTTAAGAAGAAAGTTATATAAGTAAAAGCGGAAAATAAGTTGTGCTATCGATGAATTATGACGTCTTCAATAAAAATTGTACATTTAAATTCATCTTCAGAATAGAACTGATAATTACTGCCTGTTTTATAATGTTCGGCATCAAAAGTTTTTAGTTTCAATTCTAATTTCAACAAATATTATTTGAGAATTGATTCGTATTCGATCTAAAACGTCTTAAAAACTCGTGTTTATGTTAATAATACTACTGTTTATCATTATTTCTTCTCAAGTTCAATTCGATTATCGTGATATATAATCTAATTCGATTAATTCATAGACCATTTGACAACAAGTTTTAGTTTAGGCTCGAATTACACTTTTACTCATAGTCTCAAACCCAATAAATTTTTGAAGATATTAGTAAAAATCTGCCAATAGAACTTCCGTGGGAATAAAAATATCAAACACGATTGATTTACGTATACTGTCAAACTAAGGATTTTGTAATATATTATATTTCGATTTATGAATTCTAAACTACTGTTAATGTATATTTGAGATGAAATATATCAATTGTCATATGTTACAATAAGTTTGAATAGAAAACTATAGATAAGTATCTTAAACTAGATTGTTTTTTATAATAATTTTGCTATCATCTCTCGTGAAGTTCATATTTTTCACTGGGTGTGTATGTTAGATATACATTATTTTCCATATGAATGCCATAACCTTTTCCGAATACTATGTTCTTCGAATTTGTTGTTTTAAAATCTCTGCATAGTCACAATATAATAGTAGACATTTATGGATTTTGTCTCTTTATATTAATCAGATTTCGTTTCCGTAATTTTCTTCGATTCGTTAAAAGTTCTCATCAATCTAAAAACTATTTTTGATCAACAATCTCTCTTTTGTTACATGAAGATTCTAATGACATATTGTTGAAATTAAGATTAGACTATCATTAAAAAATATTTTTTTATTTCAAAACAATGCTTTGACATTAAATTTGATTTATTATTAAGATAATTTATCGAATACTAATGCAAATCTTTTAGTATGTTGATTTGTGTATCCTAGACTTCATAGGATACATAATGAATAAACTAATCTTTATTTATTTTAGTTTTATGGGTAAACTATTTAAATTACGTATGTTACATAGTAGTTATGTATATAAAACTACTGCATATTTATTTCGTAATAAAACTGATGAAGAGCATCTCGAATGTTTATGGAGTCTTTTGCGTATGATTGGTCAAAACCTTGATGTTGAAAGTGCTGAAAAAGTATGATTATTTTAACAGAGTTATATCCATTTGACTCTTAAGCCTGTTGTTTTTCTTTTCTTTTGTAGCCTAAACACAAATTATGGTTGAATAGCTACTATAGTGACTTAGATACTATTGTTAAAGAACGGAAAACATCAGCTCGTATTTGTCGAATGATTCAAGATCTTATTGAATTAAGACAAGTAAGTGAACTTCCATATATAATAAATTATTGTTAAAATGAATTTGATACCATTAGATAGGTTCTAGTAAGACTGGAGAAAGTCTAAAACGATTATTTAGTATAGGTTTGTCTTGTTTACTTGTTTATTTTAATAAAATTTTTAACAAAATATTCTGTTTCATTTTTGATCATCTGCAAAATCAATTTTCATATACAAAAATTGTATAATTAAGTTCTCAGTGTAAAACAAGTGTAAGTCTCTGATTGTCTGATATTAATTATTATGAAATATAATTAAAAAACAAATGGAAACAATATGTATTTGACATTAAAAGAGAAATTTATGTAGCTTTTGCAAAGGAGGATTTTCGATACCTGATAATATATGCATTTTCAAGTTCTATTATATACCGTTGAAATATTAACAAAAGGGTGTAATTGTTACTGCAATCTACCATTAAACTGTACGGAAGTGAAGCTTGCTATTGAGATCTCAGTGGTATACACTAATATTACATTCATCATTAGATAATATATTTTGTTCTGATAATCAAAAATTTGGAATCGCTTTTTTCCGTTATATTAATGTTCTCAGAAAAGATAATGCTAAAGAATCTGATACTTTTGATAGTTTTATTAAGTTAATTTCGAAGATAGTCTCAGATAATATACAACAGAGTTTTTGAAAAATTCACTAAAACATCTATAATCTAAGATGTAAGATAAATGCATAAGTATTTTCTTTGGTATTCTGTTGTGTTTATATAGACTTATCTTTGGAGTAATTTTTCACTCAATGAAATTTCCAATTAAATCTATTTTCTAAAGAACATTTAATTAGGCTGGATGGGTTGGTCATTGTGTTGACACTGAATCAACAACAACTAACAAACTTCATGAAGAAGATCTTGAACAAAAACCAGATAATATTGATAGTGCCTTTAGTGAAAGTAGTCAACAACAGTATAATAATGAATGTGATAATTGTAGTAGTGAAATTGAACAAAAATCGAATAGGAATGAAAATGAAGTCGATAATTCTTTTAATGTTGATATTTTAACACAATTACATTCGAATGACAAAGAATATCAAGAACTACTGGTAAAAAAATCTTTCATCAGAATTAATAGATGATTAAAATAATTAGTTTCGTTGTTTTCATAGGCAATCAATTTAGCTGATCAACATTTATGGGAAAAAGAATTTTTCATTGAAAACAAACCTAAATAAGATTATTCATTGGTTAAACATCAAGCAAATCGATTCACATCTCCTTCGATAAGGTCTACTTGCAGTTTTTTCGAACAAATATATTTACATGATTGATTCATTCTTCTATTCTTTAAAATATAAACATAAGCAAGATTTTTGTAAGTCACACACTGATATATTTCATTTGAGTATGTGAGTATGGGTGTGAGTGTGGGTGGGTGGGGTATGGAGTGTGCCTGTGCATGAAGAGACTGAAACCCCCACCCACCCACCCCCAAGATGATAATTGCTTTCTGAGAATAGTCGATCATCTGAAAAGCCATCTGTCTTAGTTATATTTGCATGTCAAACAGGACTTTTTTCTTTAATTGTTTTTTATTTCTCTTCTTGCTGTTCTTTTATTGTTGATTTCATTGTTTTCTATTTCGTTTTTTCTTAATGTCTTATTCTTCCAACATCTGATTTAACAGATAATTGTGTCATATCTTTGGGAGTAGAAAGGGGAGGAGTGCTAAAAACTTCAACCTAAAACTTACATTCACAATTTTGTTTGAAGATATATGTATGCTCCGGAACATCTATGATTCTAATGAATATTGTAATACGAATCATCTTGCAATTGATGTGTAAACTAGTGAATGAAATAGCAATAAAGGTAGGTTTGAAATGATAAATGAGTGATTGAGTTCTTTCGTCACAACAGTAATCTGTGATTATAAATTCCATTGTTGAGTTGAACTGAATCAAAGAGTCATTAGTCGTATTTTGACTAGAAATATTAAAATGTTGCGTTGACTCCGTGCTTTTATCGAAATCAAGCCATAGCTTTCTTGAAAATAAACATGAACTTAATTGAAGCAACAGACTTTCGTGATGTACGTATTATTAATGAGTTGAAAAATTGATTTGTTGATTATCAATTTTTAGTCCAATTATTCATTCTCTGATGAACCAAAATGGCCAAATGAATCGATCGATGTTTATAGTCTACGAGGGAACACGCGCAACTGTTGGAACACTTTCGAGACAAGAATGGGTTCATCTTATAGGGTTCAATGAACTATGTTTATCCTGAAAAAGGTTCGGGCCCATGGCCTATTTCCGAGGAGATCGAATGTTTTTAGTGGTCAAGTTGGATATTTCTATGATATCTCAACGGCATTATATCAAAATGATCTCCAATTCTGACAAAATGTTCAGCATTTCTAGAGCGTTTAATTTTAAGCATTTTCATGAAAAAATTTTTTCAAAACACTTTAATTGGTAAAAACCGAGAAAGTCTCAAGGTATTGTTTTTTGAGAGTTTTTGAATATGTTTTGCTGAAATTATTTTGAGTCTATCTCTATGAAAACGAAAGCGTTTTGAGAAATTTTTTTACGTGAATATTGACAATTAAAATCTCTAGAAACGCTGAAGATTTTATCGAAACTGGATATCATCTTGATAGAATGTGATTGAGATATCATAGAAATATTCAGTTAAAACACTGAGAACATTTGATCTACACGGAAACAGGTCATGGTACCCGAACATTTTTTCGGATAAACATAGTTCACTGAGCTCTACAAGATGAGCCCACTCTTGGCTCGAAAGCATTCCGACAGTTGAATATATTTCCTCGTGAGTTTATTCATCCTTTTTAAAATTTTCAGTTTAAAAAAAATCCTGAATACGCAGTTCATCAAAGACTTGAATTTTCAAATTACACAAGCAAGTATAGAATAGATGAAAAAGACTAATATCAGAATAATATTAGCGCGAAAAGGGCATATACACAAGACAACGATCAAAGTTTTTGGCGGAGGTGATCAAGACCTTGCTGATACATTTGGATTTGAACATGCGTTGGTTCGAATGTATGTTGGGCAATGTCGATAGCTCGCAGTGCGTGGTCGATAGCTTCTTCGTATCGTTCGAGGCGATAAAATACATTTGCAATGTTGTAATACGTCAGAGCTATTGTTGATTGATTGATGAACGCCAGCAATACAGTGATAGATGTTAGCCAGCGTTGGATGACCATGTGGAAGATTATTAAGTTGAATTTCGAGTGCGCACTCAAAACTCTTGAGTACTTCGGAATACTTGCCTTGCTCGTCAAGCATCACGCCAATATTACTATGTCGAAGAGCAATGTTCAGCTGATTAGGCTCTGGGGCGCGAAGATCAATGTTGAGGGCACCCTGATAACACGTCAATGCCATGTCGAGATTACCTTTTTTCCAGTTGATAACGCCAATATTGTTATAGGTAGGTATAAGAAAAGGATGATCCGCTGGCAGATGGGACAATTTTATGTCAAGAAATCGCCCGTAATAAAAAACTGTATCTGTAAGATCACCTTTCTCATTAGTAATGTATCCGAGATGATGATAAAGATAGGCGAGTTCTTCCCAATTCTTGCTGGGTGTCATCTTTAGTAGCGCCTTGTAAATTTCTTCCGCCTTGCCAAATTCACCCATCTCGCACATCAATAATTGGCCTAGTCGATGCCACGCTGTTGGTGCTCGAGTATCCTTTCGAATATGCTTCGTTAGATGTTTCAGCTGTTCATCATTGTCACTGGTTAATGTTAAATTCACTTGCCACAATTTCTCATCGATCTGCTTTATATCGCCTATTCAAAATACAAAATACAGTATGCATTGAATAGAGAATTTCTTTCTCTGAGTCTGAAAAATAACTAATGTTATCCAACAAAGCAAAAGGAACCGATGAAATTGATGGATCAACTTCTATTTGAAATAGAACTCTTGCAAGATCAGGATTGCTTGCAGAACTTTCTGCAAAAGCCAACAAGACTTGTCGGTCGGTGCTTGTCGACAAGAAATTGTTAAAAGAAATAAGACCATTTTTATTTCTGTTCAATTTCTCAAAGTCCGTATTTGACATACCTTGACCTCGATAGATGATCATTTTTATTGTTTGATGTAACTCCAAATAAACTTGTTCAAGTTGTCGATGAAGATCTCGAACAAAAAAACGCATTTTTATGATAATTTCAATGTCTTGTGTCCTTAAAACTCTATTGAGCATCGAATAGATGAATGATTCTTTTGTGTACCACCAAATGGGTGAATGAAGATCATAATCTCGTTCCAATTCATCAATCAAATGTAATTCAATAGTATTTTCAGAATAATGTAGACGACAAAAGTCAACAAATTCTTTCTTTGCGTTGTCATCATGTTCGATATCAAGTAGTATCTCTTTGAGCAATTGCGAGTACATGAATGATTGATCGAGTTCATTTGAATCAATGACCGACGATTCCGAGATAATACTAACTGGTATTAAATCTTGTTCGCATCGCCTTGTATTCCATTTGAGCTGATCAGAAGTAGATGGGATGTCGATGAAAATGCCTTTCACTTTTCTCCACTCTTTGACCCACTCTGTTCATGCCTGAAATTGTTGTTACAAAATATATAAATGGAATCGAGTTGAGGCATATCGTGAACGGATGGCAAGACCATTTCACTAAGATCTCCTGATACAATCAAGAACACTTTCTGATCTTTGGCATCTGTAAGAAAATCGATACATAGTTCAGATTTACTAAATGTTCGAAGAGAGTAGACAGTGCGACGCATTTTAGAGATCAAGTCATTCATCTCAGATATATCTGAGTCGAGCCAAATGACTATAGAATTTGAAATAAAATGTACTTGGGATCTTTCCACGGTAGAATTAATTGCGCGAACAGCCATCTTCGATTTCAATAAAGATAATATATTGAAATTTAAATTTCTCTTTCTGTGTATAAGCACTAACACAGCGCGTTAATGTATCTTAAGCGTCACACACAATACAACTTTATGGTGTAGAAAAGTTGACAAGAGGAACACTATTGGCGGGCCACACGCGTTGCGATAGTAATCCAAATAGAAAAAAGAAAATATATTACCAGTGTATTGTACGCAATGTGCAATTTTCTTTTCTTTCCTATATGAAATGACGCAGTGATGTATATTTCGTTACAATCGCGAACAAAACAATTTATGTTTTTAAGCAATTTTATACAAGAAAGAACAAAAAATTGTGCATTTCATGCATTATAACTGCAAGAAACGTTCGTTTTTCTTCTTTTGTTTACTATTGTAACATTTGCAGCCTATCACTATAAATACGATCGTAATTAGATTTAAATGAATTGATAATTGTCAAAGCATTAAAAACCTGTGTATATCTGACAATAAATCAATAAATTTGTGTGTATTTGCTAAATATATATCTAAGTTCTTTTCAATAGTTCCAATCAATGACCAGTAGGGATTGATCAGTGTCCTATACTACTTACTGATGTTCACTGATACAAACTCATCATACAAAATGCGTTAGAAGAACATCTATGGCCTATTTAAATTCGGCAACAGAAGTAAAAAATATTTATATCGTAACATGTGAATGGTCCTTCTTTGTCTGTTTTTTTTGCTAATTTTGTTTCGAAACTCTGCAGCTGCAAATTCACGAACTATGCCGTTTAGGTTTTTTTTCTTTATGCTTCCCACTGTGATATAACTGAAAACGTTTTGTAATTAACAACAAAATTTTGTAGACATGTATTTATTCAATAGATCTGATGACAAACCGACACACATCAGAATTTTATATGCTATATGATAGATTAATATGTCAATATAATAGAAACTTGAGAACTTATATCAAATATTAGAAATAATAGTGCAAATATTTATGCAGTAGAACAAGTAAAAAATCTTCCCATGTCCTCAAAATCGTTAACAAATTGACGATTAATCGCGTATATCGAAACGATAATCGTGCACTTAAACATGATAAATCGACGATTTCTTTTGATTATTTTAGACCTGTCAGAACTCTAAATTTTGCTTCGGTTGTAAGGTGAAGTATTTCTTGAATGTCTAAAGTTTTGAATTCGTTCTACATTCTCTATTTCTTACTTTCAATGAACAGTGATTAAACCGAATCTAGAAATTCGAAGAATTTTCTCAAATACTAAGCACTTTAGTTAACGGTATAATATCTTATCAATTCAGTCTGTTGATTTGGCTGCATAGGGTGTGGGCGTGGGTGTCGATCTCTTCTCTTTCCACTAGAGATGAGAAAGTTATTATTATTATTATTGTTATTAATAACACTAAAAATAACTTTCCACACACTCAAGATTTCATATTTGGGCTTGTTAGAACCTTCTCAGATAAGGTTCCTTATTATTTTCAGTTTTACCTAGGGTGTGGATGAATAGAATAGTTACACCTACACCCACACCCCCCTTAGAGTACTGTTGATTAATATCAAAAGTTGAAATTTCAATCAATTTGCCAACTTTGATTAGCTAACAAAGTTTGTTTGTTATGAGAGACAAGTATGCTCTAGTGTTTAATATACTCTTGAAAGAAAAATTCAGTTTTTTTTTATTATTTTTTTTCACATCTCTCATTGAGTTGCATTTTTATTTCTCGTTTTACGAACCACTTTATTCTCAATATTTTCTCATAGAAAAAGAAAATCGACAACATGAACATGCAGAAATAAATTTTATATTGTTATACTCTATGATCGATAAAAGATAAGCCGTTTGTGAGTAAAATATAACAAGTGATGTAAAAATTTCTTGGAAAATCTCATTTCATTTGTCATTGACTAAAACATATTTTGCAAAAATCAAGAACATTCATTTACCATCTACATTAAAAATGGTTCATAACTGTGTGCTCAAAATATTTCTATCACATTTCATATAAAAGTGTCAAAACATGCTTTGTAAACAACTCAAAACGGGATAGATGTGGTACCAGAATGAGACCAGGATTGTAAATTATATTCATTTTTTTACTTACGTCCTCACTCACACCCATAGAGAATATCAATGGTTGGTGAGAGAAAAGGTGAAAATATAAATGAATAATCAATATGATGTACTCATCTTCAGCGTATCTATTTCAATATTTTTAGAACTAGTTTTTGAGCTAACAATATACAAATAACATTATAAACTACTGCCACAGGCTTCGTCACTGATGATGATAAGTGATCTGATTTCATAGTTACCATCGCACTATGAGTAGACAGAAAATATACTCAAAATTGGTTTACACTAGTGAAGATTTTCAATGAATTGATGAACAATTTAAGAGCATTTACGACTGTAAGCCATCTTCTCTTGCATGTCATACAATGAATTTTATACAAAAACATTTTCAAATTGTGGAAAGCAACAAAGAATACAATAAAAAAACGACAAAAATGACTTATGACAGATTTATTTGCACATTGTTTTATCTATACATCATCGCATAATTTTAAATAAAAACAAATAGTATTAACATGACAATCATTTGTTTTTTTTATTTAACAACTCGAAATTATCAATTCGAAGTGAACATAATCTTTTAAAGAAAATGTTTTTCAGCATTATTCATGGCTCTCATAATTATTGATAAAAAGTGGTTTATAGGAAGCTAAAGATGTTCATCGTACTGAACTGTCTATAATGAAGGGTGTATTATGTTCGAAACGAGTTATTACACACGTTTTCAACGATCGAACATTGAGAGTGAGTTTCGACTATGATTCTGAATTCTAAGTGTAGAATTAAAACATTGAAAATGTGATAACACGTAAAAAGAATCTAATTAAGAGATGTACGCGATCCAGAAATATTTTCTAGATTCAGTTAAAAAGTTATGAGTCATTTCATCATCTTGAGTATTGATGTGTTCATCGTTTAATAGTGTATCTTGTAGAAAAATTTGAGTTCCTGTAATCAGAAATTTACGCAAATAAAGAAATGTTGCTTTTGAAGTATTTGTAAGTCGTCTTTTTTTCTCGTTCTTTACTGACAAAGAATATCGAATAGTGTCCTTACAGAACGCAAGAAATTACAACATTACTCTTAATCAATGACGAAATTAATCAAACAATCAAGAAAAAAAAAGTATTACCGGTACTGGGACTTGATGAATTTGTTCAGTTATGTTGTCATATCCATGTGAGAAGATTGAATTTTTTTAAAGATAATTCTCACATATTATATGCAAATAGGATATAACCCAGACTGAGAGGTTGAAGGCCTCTTATCCTACCATTAGACTATACCGGTGTGATCAATTGTTAAATGTAAAATGCTCGAATTCTTCCATATCAGTCCATCATTGATAGTCACCATCACCAACTTTCTTTTTATTGTCTAAAATCAGAAAAATGTATTAGGAAGATCAATTATAATTTATCCCTTAATATAGAAAAAAAAGCCAGACAATCAAGGTAGTCATTATGTAAGCATTGTGATGATACATGTATTCTGACCTACATTATAAATTGTGATGTATGTATCGACAAATGATAGTAAAGACACTGACTATCTCGAGCAATGTCCCAATGTATGAAAGCCACTTCAACTCGAAGAAACTTGCTGAAAGGAAATGTGATCGTAAACTAAAATAGCAAAGATTCTATGGATTTCATTTACGGCTGTGCATACGCCTTATTTTGTTTAATTACATTGTGTCTAATTCTAGTGAAATCATATTCCATTTATAACGAATTTTTTCAACCATACAATCGTTATTCGTTTCGTATACAATACATAAAAAACGGCTATCTAAGGTAGATCAAATATTGGTAAGTTGCAAAGAAGAGTAAAGTTTACTAAATACCATTGTAGAGTCCGAAATGATTTTTCCAAAAATTTAAATTTAACAAAAATCACAAAAGTTTGAGGTGTTTATAAATTGGGTCGAGGTTTATATATAGGATCGACATTTATACATTGAGTCGGCATTTTTAAATTGGATCGATATGTAAAACTCAGTGAACATGTTTTATGAAATTCACAAATTTTTGTAAAGATCTGCTTTGAGCAACTGATGTTCAAAAGCAAACTTAGACAGAGCTGTAGAGAAACAATTGGCTCCATTTATGAAGTATGACACTCGCAATTCTCTAAATGATGTTACATGATAGTTATCAGAAGAAAAAGACTCATTCTTTTTTACTATCTTTCATTTCTGATCGGCAAAAAAATCAGAAAAATGTGGAGCAGCTGGCAAAGTAAAGATAAAAGCAGCAAGCACAGTATCAAAAAAGGGAGTAGTAAAGTGCAGCGGGGACTCTGCTCTGTCATTAACTATACATAGCTTTGTGATGTTTAGTTGAAAAGTTTATTGTCTCTTGTTCTAAATATTTTTTGTTCAATGTTTTTAAAAGCTTTGTTAAGAAACTTTCAACAATTTTAGAAGAATTTCCCAAACCTTCAAAAAATGTCTAGACTTTAGACATTTTCAATAAATCTTCACATTTTTATTCCAAAATTTCGACAATTTATAGGATGTGGGTGTGAATGAGAGGAACAATGATAGCGGCACCCACACACCATTGCATCCCTATGCTATCCGGGATCAACTGTTTTCCCCATGCCTAATAGGCTTTAGAGCATTAATACTCCTACGAAGCGCAATAAAAATAACAAATATGAAATCATATGCAATTCATTATTGAGCCATCATCAATTCTTTCATAGGAAAAATTTCTTTTGTATTGTGCAAGATTCATTAATTTAAGTCATTGTAAAACCCATTTCTTTTCCAATTAGAAATGCATAAAATTTTGAAGTACAAGTATAATTATAAAAATAATCAATGAAACAACTCTTTGGCTAATGTCATTTAGAGTTTATTTCTTATTGATTATAAAGAACAAGGCAATGCACTTCAATACTACATTGTTCAATATCCGTTGAAGGGACATGTTCATTGGTAAAAGCTGTATGAGCGCCAAATTGAGCAACATAAGGTTTGCTATCGAAATTTTTGAAGATAAACATTTCGTTCGATTTCATTTCGTTCAGATAGTACCATTTTTGAGTATCTTGGCTATTGTGCGATATCATGCAAAGCGAGCCAGTAACCGGACTTCCGCGAATTTGTGATACATGAACATCATTGTCGAGATCCAACGAGCTATAATCACAAATGGCCAATGGAGTATTCATTATAGAATTGGAACCCAATGGCCACCAAATGTTGATAATTTGAAAACTATTTTCCATCACATTTTTAGCTTCTTCTTCGCCAAGTATTTCTTTCATTTTTAAGTAAGCTGAAGGCCTATCATGATCCACGTGGGGATAGGAAAGAGGATTCCTATGAGTCCTATCGCACTGATCGACAGGACGTGGCCGTGCTCGGTAACGGGTTATATGGTTGAAAACGATTACACGAGAAGCATTCAGACGCTTTTTGAGAATATCAACAATCTCATCATAGTAATGTCGTTGCGTTTCACTATTGTCATCAAATTCATTGTGTACATCGCCATGATATGTGTGTACTTCAAAGCCATTTATGTCGAGGTCGACTATATTTTCTTTGCCACGCAAATCGTGAATAGTAACTCGAGCTGCTGTCCGTACATAATTTGACTTTGCCCCACCCAATTTAGAAGTCACATCCATCCATAGAGGAGAACCATCTGTCGTGTGACTAAAGAAATTAATTTCTCCTGTAATATCGCTACCCATTCACAATTCAACAGTGCTCAGATAACGAGAATGAATGAGCACAAAAAAGAGATAATGAAAAAACAATTCTCTTTCTCCTTCTTATCTTATTTCAGGTAGAGTGCTGTTAAGATGAATAAAATAACTGATATTGGAGGCCACTGCGAACTATTTTGTCCACCGACAAGTTATTCTTTCGTTGAGTACCACCATGTGCCGTTGACTTGTGAGAAAAAGGTCTTATTTTCCGTTCCGGCTGTTATGAGAAAATCTGTCTTTATACATGTTTACTAGCGGGAGTACCCGGCGTTGCCCGGGAAAATTTGATGTTGTATTCTTGACATATTAGAAAATTTAAAATAGGCGATAGGTATTGAAATACAGTTTTTATTGCAAACCTAATTGACATACAATGTTTTTCAGTTTTCGCATCAGAAGCAAAAACATACAAATTCTTTCCAGTTCCAACTCTTGAACACGCTACGCAAAGTTGACCGTGAGAAAAGCAAGGAGTCTCTAGATTAATGCCAGCAACCTTAATAGGAGTGTTGCTTTATTTTTATTTTTCTTTATAATAAAGAATAAAGATAAATAAAATCTTTATATTTACAAAATAAAGATAAATGGAATCTTTATATTTATAAAATAAAGATAAAGAAACATAAAAATCTTTATTCTTTATAAAATAAAGATAGATAAAATCTTTGTATTTAAAAAATAAAGGTAAATAAATTCTTGATACAGGAGGGTGTGAATAATGAGGGTGTGGGTGTGGGTGGGTGTGGGTGGGTGTGGGTGGGTGTGGGTGTGGGTGTGGGTGTAGATGTGGGTGTGAAGATATGGATGTGGATGCGGGTATGAATGTGTGGGTGAGGGTGAGGGTGTGTAGGTGTGGGCGTGGAGTGTGGTTGGGTGTAGGTGTGGATGAAATGAACACCCACACTCTATACCCATATCCCACATCACACCGACATTCACCCACATCGTACATCACACACTCACCAACCCACACCCAACCCCCACACCCCGTTATAGTGGAGCGCTGATCGCTAAGAATACGAAAAGGTTCAAGATGCGCAAAAAGCTCATTGCGTTATTTCCGAACACATACTTGACGAAACTAGTCCTTTGATTGCTCTATATTAAGCATTGTTATATATGATTATGATACAATACAATCAATAGTTATAATTAATAATTATAAATGATATAGAACTATCGTAATAATCATCATTCATATATATGTATTTGACTGTAGATGTTGCTAAATTCTAAACATTAGGTGTGTGTCATACATCTAAATATCAATATCGATGCATTAAATGTACAGCTACACCTCATTATAATGATAAGTACTCTAATGTATACTCAAGTAAAAAAGTATTTAAGTAAAGTACAAAGTACATTTTTAAAGTACCAAGTATTTTACTGATACTTGTTGTACTCGTACTCGTTCAATCACTGAATTCTATAGACTTTAGCATCACCTGTTCAAATGTTATGTATGTAGAACAACAAAAAAAACATTAGAAGTTCTTATCTTATCTTTCTTTTTTTCGTTCTTACAGTATTTGACATAGATTTCTTGTGTCAATAGAGATGGAAAAAAATAGCAGTGACACACTCACCCACTCACTGCGAGTCACTTTTGTCGTTCTGTCATTTGCATGAGACGAACGCAAAAGAAGAATCGTTTTTTTGTTATATATCCTTCGTATACAGCGTTGCGCGGATAAAGAACGAACGAATTTTCTCTTGGATTCTG
Organism: Rotaria sordida; assembly: GCA_905250125.1. Taxonomy (NCBI): domain Eukaryota; kingdom Metazoa; phylum Rotifera; class Eurotatoria; order Philodinida; family Philodinidae; genus Rotaria; species Rotaria sordida. The sequence goes on along the minus strand of CAJNOL010002545.1, from coordinate 9,829 downwards.
CCCATTCGAGTGACAGCACGATAAAGGTGACTCGCAGTGAGTGAGTGAATGAGTGTCACTGATATTTTTTCCATCCCTAATATTCAAATAAGGTAAAAACAACCGGATTGGTGTAAGTCACAAAACTAACAATATCATCAACAATACTCCGATAAAAAACAACGTGACCAAGAAATGGTGCATAAGCAATGACAAACTGTTTTGACGTGGAAGGAATATATATAGGCAGAAGAAAAGTCCTTTCTTACGCTTTCTTATAGATAACTAACATAGAAATGACTTACTTTTTAATTGGTGATTCCATCACATTGACGTTATTGGTTTTACTCATACTCATAGTTGCTTATTATACGTGAGTACTCTTTGTAACTCATTTATTAGTTCGAAAGAAAACTTTAATGATCCAAATTTCAGTTACAAGTTGCGTACGAATAATATATTTCGTCGTCTTGGAATGCCTGGTCCAGCACCTATTCCATTTGTTGGCGAGCTTTGTTATATTCTGTGCAAGGTAATAAACTTTCTCATTTGATATTATTATATTTACAAATAAAAATTTGTTTTATTAAGGGCTTGATTAAATACCACATAGATCTTGTTCATAAATACGGCAAAATTATTGGGTAAGTGAGAAGTCATACAGGCACAGTAGACCATGTTAGAGGCTCTATTTTATTCTGTATAAATGTAAAGAGAACTTTCGTTTTTTGAAACTTTTGTATAAAAATTTGTCTCATGCTTGACTCAATCAATATTTCTGCATTAAATAATTGTACATTTCTTTTAGAATTTTTGACGGAAAAACTCCATTCATTGTTCTCTCTGATCCCAATCTTCTTCGGAATGTTCTCATCAAAGATTCAAATGTGTTTATCAATCGACGAGTAGAATACCAAAACTTTTTCTTTTCTTTTCATTTTACTTAAATACTTTTCTTGAGAGGTTTTGGAAGGTATATCAGGTCCTTTTGAACATGGTCTCCTAGCATTGAAAGATGAACAATGGAAAAATGCTCGATCTATTATTTCACCAACATTCTCTACAGCAAAACTTAAAGCAGTAAATATCACTTGTTTAAAACGATTTATTTTTAATAATCTTCATCTTCAGATGTATGGTCTTATGAATGAAATTAGTGATATGTATTATAAACGTCTTCTTGAATATGCTGATAAACAAGAAATATTTGATATCAAACTGTATGTCTATCTCTTGTTTAATATGATTAATTTAAGTTTAGTTCTTATATAATAATAGGCTGAATGGTCAATATACTCTTGATATTATTGCTTCTTGTCTATTTGGGATTGGAACAAATTCTTTGCAGCATGCAAATGTCACTTTGACTAATCATTTGAAAAAGTTTTTCAATCGAGGTTTCTCCAATATATTTCTCTTCCTATTTTGTAAGCACTTTTCAACGAAAATAACCAATCTGATTTTTTGTTGTTGTTCCTTTATTTGTAAAATAGTTATTTCACCACGATTGGCCAGTTATTTCGGAAAAAAAGGTTATTCAATGTTCCCCAAGGATGCTATTGATTATACAACTAATCTTGTCAATCAAATATTAGCAAGACGTCGACAACGTTTAGAAAGACGAAATGATTTTATTCAAATGATGATCGATCACGAAGAAGAAGTTAATCATGAAGAGAATGAAATAAATCAACGAACAGATAAAAAAGAACAACAATCACAACAACAATGGGGAACACTCAAAAAAAGTAGAAATGAAATATATTTATCTCTTAATCTACTGTTTGATCTTAGCTTTGAATGATAAAGAAATATTTGGCCAAGCTCTTATCTTTTTGGTTGCTGGTTATGAAACAACAAGTATATTAATGTCATGCTTTTTCTATGTCATGGCAACAGAACCAGTCATTCAAGAAAAGGTTTATGAGGAAATTCGTCAAGAACTTGGAGATGTAAGTTAGATTCATGTTAGAGAATAATGATGTTTAATAGTTGTATCTAGGACGAAGTTACTCATGAGAAGCTCAATCAACTTTCATATTTGGATATGGTTATTAGTGAAACACTTCGAATGTATCCACCAGGTATCACGTTAGTGTGCTATTGATATTTCTCTTCATTGATAAATGTATGTTTTCTATAATAGATTTGATCGTGTTGCATCATGTGATTATCAACTTGGTAATTATCATATACCAAAAGGTTCTATTATTAATGTACCTGTTTATCCTATTCATCATGATCCTAATGTTTGGCCTGATCCAGAAAAATTCATACCTGAAAGGTGAAATTTTTTAAAAATCACTACATCTTGTGATGTACATTGATATTGTTTGATAGGTTTTTACCAGCAGAGAAAGCTAAACGTCATCCAATGGCATATCTTCCATTTGGGGATGGACCTCGGTAAGAAAAGAATCTATATAATTGATATGAAGATTGAATTGATTGTAGTAATTGTATTGGAATGCGATTTGCATTATTAGAAGCTAAACTTGGAATAGCCAAAGCACTTCGTGTTGTGGAATTTCAAAAATGTGAAAAAACACAAGTAAGTGACAATTTTCTTAGTATTATCATTCTATCATTGGTTTGATCTCTAGGTTCCACTTCAGTTAGGAAAGCTAGAAATTCTCAATAGTAAAAATGGTATTTGGGTACGCGTTGTTCGTCGATCACAATAACTCATACACATGCTTATTAGTTTTCTACTATTATTCTCCCAGATTAATTTTTTTTTCTCTAAATTCATTTTATATAAAGAGAATTATCGCTTCTACCCCATACAAATTTATGACCTTTAATGATAAGGAATGAGTTATAGTCAATAATACTTTTTTATTACTGTAATTATTATATAAAAGTATATTTAATGTATTTTCTAATCTTCGACAGAGTTTAGATTTACAAATGCTTTCACTCATAATAATAAAGGTACCTTTGCCATTTGCATCTCTATCAATATGAGATAAATCATTTTGGGATATAATTTATATAATCATTTATCTTTTAATCTTCTACAAATAGAATATGTTGAAGTGTATTGGTTCGTTTGTATGTAGAAAATTGGTGTGTACGAGTTTCATCGCCGTCTAAATTGCGGATCTATTAAACATAGGTTGATTGAACTATCATTCATTGAAAGGTGTTTTACTTTCCGACAGAAATAAAGAGATTTAGAAAAGAACATACATACTAAAGAATGTATTTTTATGGAGAAGATGAAATACTCTCAACAGTGTCGCTTAAAAACAAAACATTTTTCCAATATGGATAAAACGAGGATATATGAATACACGTAAGAGAACAGTTTCCTATTGTATATTATAGACAGACAATTGACGTGAAAGTGTAGGTTTTTCTTATTGATAACTCGATCACATTGACGTTATTGATTGTATTCATATTCATCTTTGCTGTTCACGTGTGAGTATTATTCTCGGTGAACTTATTAATTCCGAATAGAAATTTACTGAACCAAACACTAGTTATATGTTGCGAATGAATAATATATTTTACTGTTTTGGAATGCCGAGTCCGATACGAATTCTATTACTTGGTTAAATGTTTAGTGTCATGCGAAGGGTACTAATTTTCATAGGGTGTGGTGGGTGTGGGTCACAGTAGGCAACCAGGCGGACATGATCTCAAGTTCTATTTTCCAAAGTTTAAATATTGGAATGAATACCTCTATAGTTAGTATATATGATCCTAAATCCAGATTTTCAGAAATCAACTTGAAGTGTGGAAAAGGCCATCCCCAAAAAAATTTGTTCATATACCGTTAATTGCACGAAAATCATTTCTGCTGTCAACTTGTCAACATATTTTAAAATGAATAACAATCTCAAACGAATTAGGATGTGGGTGTGTGGGTCAGTATGAGTCTTGTTTTCACCCACATCAACCCCATCCACCCGCCCCCACACCTTCAATCAATAATATCTAACTCAAATGGAATGGATAAAAAAAGAACAAATGCCTACGACATTGAGTGTACTTAAATAGTTATTTATATCTAATGGAAGAAATTCTTTAGCATCACCATTCAGTGCATCGAATAGAACTCACTGAATCGATACACTATTACGTAATTGTAATTTTTCAGTATGACGATCAACAAAGATATTTCGATGTGAAGGGAATCCATGAGCTAATTGATAAAGTTCACCATAGAAATATCTATAAAAAGATTTTTACACCTAATTAATTATAATCATAATAGAAAATATATTGTTATTCAAACAAACTTTTTTAAATAATAAATGCAGCATAAAGTCGAATTTTTAATGTATAAAAGAGTAGGGTGTGGGCTCGAGAGAAAGAATAATAAAGTCCACATCCACATTCACACAAACACTGTACATCCACATCCATATCCGCATCCACATCCACACCCTGACTCAAAAGATCTCAAAGATAAGCAGAGAATAGTATAAAAGTTGCGATGTTAGCTGATATGACATCGGTATCACCTTTTCTACCGGTAAGTCTTTTTTAGAAGACAGCCCTTTTACGGATGCAATGGTGATAGTAGATCACACATGCGTTTCTACCTCTTCAGAACATAGATCGAAGAGTAAAGTTATAAATGGATAGCAATAAGTGTATAGTGTTAGGGATATAGGTCTAAGAGTAGTCTCAGTGAGTGTATGGATGTGGATATGGTTGCGGTTGCGGGTGTGATGTTTTTGAAGGTGTCAGTATGGGTGTGGGTGTAAGTGCGCAAGTGAGTGGGAAAACATGCCATATCTGTGTGGGTGGAAAGTAGCAACAGCCACACAGACGCATACCCACACCCATAAACAATATCAGTAATACATGTGTTGCAACTGGGTGTGGGTGCAGATAAAAGAAGACCCACTCCCACCCTCACACCCCCACACCCCACATCCTTTATTCTATCACACAGAAGATCACGATGTTGAGAAGCGCAGAAAAATATCAAACAGGTAACTGGTCTCAGAGAGTGCAGTACCAAGGATGTAATCGTAGAAATATTCGTACACTTCGCTGCTCAGCGACTTGAACAGACTAGTCTCAACATCTGACATTGTTTAAACGATTAAATACACGTTGCTCATGGCGCATTACTTTGTGGCAATAGTTAACCAAACAAAAAAGAAGACAGAAGAAGAGAACGTCATTGACGACAAGACAAACATTACGCACGTCGTTGTACAAAAACGCACACTCATTGCAACAAAGTGAGTCAGTCGTTAAGTTAAAATCATTGATTATTCCTACTCAATACTCATTTTTGATTTCCATGTGGTTCATTTAAAATGGGAGCAGGAGCCTCTGGAACATCCTCATTAAACATTGAGAACGAAGTAGCTGCATTCGTATCTCATCTACCAATGGCAGAGCTGTTGAATGGTGGTCTAATTCGATTAACAGGTGCTGGTGGTTATTTTAATCCTGATTCGCTGCTAGAACCGAGCTGGTTAAAAGGTAAAATAACCGTGGAAGAGTATCGATCGACCATTAATTACATCAACAACTGTGCGGCTCGTAAGGAATTGGAGATTGAAAGTCAAACATGGCCAAGAGAAACGTACGAACGAGAGAAGGCGAAAGCAGAAGCTGGTCAAATGGCAGTGCAAAAGCTCAATAAACAATATAGATCGGTTCAGTTCACGTATCAGCAAAGTTTAGAAAAAGTGGAATATATTCCGATTTATGATAAAAATCTCATTTCATATATTAGTGTACTAGCAGAAAAAGGTCGTTATCTAACAGTACGTTATTACCTTTACATCAATGTCAACTGAATCTTTGTTGTGTGTAGATCAAAAACAATATCAATAAAAGTTTTGCTTTGTCATTCTGTTCAACTCATATTTGATTCAAATTCATGAAAGGAGACGGATGAAAATGATAGTTTTGAGAGAATAATTTAAAGATTTTATTCATGTCAAGTACTATGACACAGAATTAAAATGAATGTGTAACAAATTAAGGCGAGTATGATTGTTGTTGGTCAAACACGAACATCATGCTTTTCAAAACTCGACATCTTGTTTTTGGTATTATATCGATATTTCAATCGATGACAACATTTGGTTCGCATCCATGCAGAATAGATGTACGTATTATTGAATTAATATTGATCAAACATCTCGAAAATAGATCATGTAAATGTCAAAACTAGATATTATATTAAAATGGGAGTTAATCGAATGACTTAAAAGAATAGATTTTTTTTTTGTGCGAGATAATATTTATTTTTTACTTGATTCATGAGAGAAGTAGAATAAAGAACTTCAACTTTCAATGACATACTGAATTTGATGAAGGCTAATATTTAAAGAAGACCTTAGTGAACCTATGAAGAATCGGATCTTATTGAAGTCAGTTGTTGTTCGAAACGTTTTAACATACGACGTTGAAGACTAACCGTCTGCTTGATATTAATTATGATCAAGACTTGATTGAACAACATGCTTTATAATATGGAAAAGACTAACTGAATTAGTCGTGCAAGAACTACTGGATGCACTGACGTGTACAAGTGAATATAATGTTAGAATATGTGCAATAGAATTTTCGTCATCTTCACCCTTATTCGCACACACACCTTTTTTTAAGGTGTATTAAGTGTCTTGCATCATTTCCTCATTGAAATCTTTTCGTTGTTAACTTCTTTTCGAATTGAGAAAACTTCATGCTACTATTAATAGAAATACTGATTCTTTGATATTCCTTGTGTTTAACTTGTAAATCAATTAAAAAACAATAACAAATGTGCATAATCGATTGAAATAACAATGTTATTATTAAAGACTATTTTTTTAAATCTATCATTACTGATGAAGAATCGGCTTCTACTAGTAACTGAACAACATGTTCTCTATTTTGAGTAAATTTAGACTGTATGCATTTTAATCCTTCGACTTGCTCACGAATTTTAGCACCATTGATCGGTAATCGATAAAGAGAACTTACTAGAAGAAATATTTGTTCTGGTTTAATAACATCAGTAGACTCAGATGAACTATTGGATATTGTTGTTGAATTTATTTTCATTGCCTGTTGAAGAATATCCATTTCATGTTTATAATCAACTAATAATTTTTCTAAACCAGTAATAACATCATCATTTTGAACTCCAGCACTCTTTTTTGTTTTTTTCTTCTCGAATAAAATGTTCAATATATTCCAAAATATCATCATTTACTGGATTAAGTGCATTTGCACGAAGAAATTGTGTTAATTGAGTACAAACTTTAATAATAGCTTCTTGTTCTACTTCTAAATCTTTAATACGTTGTTTAATTTCATCGATTGGAGATTGCGTTTTATTCTTACTATTCATTTCAATATTAGTAATAAATTTACGAACTTCATAAGTTATATGTATATATTCTTTTCTCAAACAACCATGTTTATTACAAGTATCTAAAAAGATTTATATTATAGTAAGATATTGAATAAAATTTATAAAAACGAGTTCGACTGTAAATGAATTCTTGTGTGAATAACTAAGTCATTATACAAACAAATAAAACGATAAAAAATGATTACTTAGAATAAAAAAAGAAACGTCGAATAGGTTTGCTTTCGAGAAAAATACAATTTAAGGAGTCTGCCTTTCCATGATTTCTGAAGAACGACTAATCAGAACAATTGGATAGATCTTGATGAATAGAACAAAAGTTGACATAGACTCATAGTTCCGAATACTTTTCTATAGGAGATATTGATATGATAAGAGCCAAAAAGAACCTCTCTAATCGCCGTCTGTTTTCAGCAAGGGAAAAACAACAGACTTCAAGACTTAAGTCTTTGCTGTTTCTTCCCAGTTTTCAGTCGCAATATATCTCATAGAGTTGAAACATTTTTCAGAGATATTACACACTCTATGGAATGCATACTTCTTTTTACATTCTTGAATTCAAAATAAAAACATCAAAAATGGCATGTTTTTTCGAGTAGAGCTTGCTTTGTCAATGCTGGCAAAAGCTAGCTATACATGTTACTTAAAACAAAAAAAACAAATGAATATCCTTAAGACTTTTTTGTATTACTACAAAAAGAAAAAGGTTTGGGCTCAATTGGATGTACTGTGGTTGAGAACCAGAAGACAATTCTCAACTTTTTCTTCTGTCTAAAACTCATTTTTCAGCAAAAGTAAAATAGTGAGAAAATTTTGAGTGAGAAAAAGAGGGAAGACTACTTAATTAATAAAATTCTCAAAATTTCAATCGACCTTGAAAGAAGAAGAAATATTCGAAACGAATTCCCATATATTCATTACACTCATCTCTAATAATCCGATTAATATTAATCATATAATTCCATCTTGAAATAATCCTGGAGAAAAAAAATTTGGAGCATGTTTAAGAAAGATAAAATTCTACTTGAATAAAGAATAAAAACAAATCTGTCATCAGAAGCAAGACTATGGAGATAAACTCTCTAGCGATTTTCCTCGTGTTAAGAAACAAAGACCGAAAATAAAACAAACCGAACTCGAAACAATAAAACTCGATTTGATTCGACCTCTATTACTAAAGGTTGACTGGAAGATAAAATATACAGCATAATCATATCCAAAATGAAAACCAAAGCTATTTGTTCCACTTTTATGATCTTATAACTATGAGAATATTTTAACAAGAAATCAATTAAACTTACCGAATGATTTATTCATAGAAGCACAATCTTTTAATTTTTCATGACCAATAATCTCCTGTCCAACTCCAATAAGATAACAATGTGGATGGCAATGAAGTACATAATCAACTTTTTCTATACCATTAATTGTAATTACTTTCGTACATTTTTTTATTTGTGCATACTGTTCTTGAATGTCCAAGTAGTACAATTTCTGCATCGTTTTGTAGTAAAATCTGTGGTGTCGGAGTGTTATTTGACATAACATTTTTTTTATGTTGTTCAGCTAATTAAAGATTTTCTTGAATAAGGTGTAGGGTGTGGGAGTGGCGGTGGTTGTGGGTGACGGTATGGGTGTGTGTATGCGTGTGGGTGTGGAATAAATTCAAAACATGACCCACACCCACACCCACATATTCGTGGTTTGTTCGCGAATATTCACCTACAATTTTCATCGATTATCATCAACATTAATCCAGAAAAACCTAACAATTTGCCTCCACCATTCAGCAAACAATCTACTTCACTCAATAATCCGAAAAGATCTCCAGCATATTAAATAGATACATTTATTTTGCACCACCCACATACGGCTTTTTGTATATTTTTCTTTTATGTGTTTCTGTCTTTTCACTGTATTGTTTTTCTTGTAGTCTTTTCGTATCCTTACTAGAGGCAGAGCGAAACAGACTCTGTTTGGGAGTTCATTCTTTAAAAATCAATCGATTTTTAGGACTAGGCGAATCTGAGAAATTGTTAAAGTTTTGATATCAATTTTTTTTTCTTTTACGCATAGACTACACGTTTGGAAATAATATTATTCCATGGGGGTACTGCTATAATTCCAAATAGAAGGCGTGGGTGTGGGGTGTGGGTAGCAGTTAGAAACCCACAGTGACACGCGCACACTCACACCAACCCACACGCACACACTTACAGCCATACCCACAACCACTCCCACAACCAAATTAACCAAATATTAGCAGAATTCTATATCATTTGACTGAATAGATAGGTGATTTTGTTTATTCAACATAGAGAAATAAGCAGATAACAGCTTGAATCGTGCCTTGAACTTTAAGATTTGAAGACTTTCTATCTGAAAGACATTTCAAAACAAATATTAGACCGAAATGGAACATCATTTTCATGAGTTTTTTAAAACCGTGCGAAGATGATGAGTTTTAAAATAGTTTTGTCTGATATAATATCAGATAAAAACATGTCCAGA